>CM038678.1:620408012-620575635 GCA_021605205.1 Aegilops longissima
ATGAGTGTGTATCAATGGCCATGTTAGTTTCCTCATTTTCATGATGTAGAAACATGAACCACACTGTTGGTTTCATCTAACCATACATTAGGGAAGTAAATGTGCATATGGAGAACTCTATATTTGGAAGTAGTGAAATCCTGCAATGCTTACCATGTGTACATACCTATATTCCCCCTTCAGCAATCAATGGCTAGAATAATATCCTCACAATTTTTTTGCCCACAGAACATGAGTATATAACAATGCATGGTCTGTTAGTTACCTTGAAGAATTTTTTTGTGAGGACAGAACATGATTACATAACATGCATGACATGGTAGTTTCCTGTGAAGAATCGATTGCGAGATAACATGAGTATAACCATGCATGGCACTTCTATATTTTTGAACCCAGTATACATTTCCCTGTATTTTCCTCCCAGTTCCAACAGGGACATATCATTGCTGTTTCTTGCATTATCCTACTCATACACTAAACAATGCTAATCTTACATTAACAATGCCTGTCCTTTTTGATATGATGCGGTGTCCCTACGATTCTGCCCTTTGTAATCACACCACCTTTGCCAAAAACAGGGAAGCACAACTGGTTCCTCGCTCGATCAGACGACGGCAAAAGACTGATGATCATTCGGACACATGAGCCGGAAAAGTTATATTGCAAAACCCCCACTGTATACAAGCACCGTGTAATACGTGAGTATCCGGACAGCGGCTGTTACGTCTATGAGCAGGATACCAGCTTGTTGGGGCCTTTAGGATTTTTTAGTTGGAGGTGGGTAAACAGCCTTGGTTCACGCTCTCTGTTTCTCGGACTCAATTATCCGATTAACCAGGAGATCATCGTTGGCAAGGACCTTGATGGCAGAGAGGCTCTGTTTGCTATGGAAAACTGTGTCTACACGGCGAGCCCTAGGAGTTCGAGAGCAAACTCCCCTGATTGTCAACGATACAGCCTGCAGCCAAAAGATGGTGAGAATGACAAAGGCATCCGAATTAACTTTGATCCTTGGATGTCTCAATTACGACAGGAAGTGATGTGGTTCAAGCCTTGAGGTTGATAGGTAATTGGGCTGTTGCATCGAAAGGGTGGAGTACTGGTGTCTCCGGATCACTGGTCGCTGAAGCGGGGCTGCAAATTATGATGGTGTCGGATCATCTCTTCGAATGACTTTGTTGTCTTTGCAGCTGGTTCTGGATGGGTAGTTCTTTGTTTTGTTATGCATATTCCTTGTCATTTGGCCATCCTCGTCTATGTCACTCTTTCTATGTAATAGTTGCTTCTGTTTAAAATGTCATTCTCGTCTGGATCACGAGAGTCTGAGCGCTGCAAATGGATGCATTTTGGTGGTGTAGCAAGACTTCTTATGAACTATCATGTCTTGCTGTTTATGTCAGTAGTAGTCACTAGTCAGTGTTTGAATGTTGTATATATCGTTGTTTTGAACTGTTTATTGTCTCGAACTACTGGTGGGCTAAATGAGGGCATCACCATTCTCCGATGTTCGAGTATATCTCCTTTTTTCAAGTTATATAATTTGAGCTCACTGTCTTTTTGATGATGTACACTTGTTTGGGCCAGTGAGGTGTCGTTGAATATGGGCCGAGTAGTAACACAATGCCAAACAGGTCAATTATGACTCTCAGGCCGGGCTCTCAAAAGATCCTAAAAAAAGGCCGGGCTCTCCAAAAAAGAAAGAATAAGGACTCTTAGGCCGACATGTGGGCACCACCGGTGTTTTCGTGTGCTTGCACGCCGAGAGCATATTGGCGTGTGCTCGAAATTCATGCTACCTTTTCATCCCCAATCTCCCCCACCTCTGGAATCTCGATTCCTACTCCAGTTCCCCCAAATCCCCCTCCCGTACTCCCTGTACTCAAGCGCACTATCATGTCGCCGGTCTACGCGGATCTCCGAGCCGGAGATCCTGAGGTCCGTCCTGCCTTGATCGCTGCGTCTTTGTCGCTCAGCAATGGCATGGCGGTGCTTGACGACTAGTTTGCCGGCAAAGTGCTGATGGTAACCATCAACGGCGACCGGCCTCCCGTCTCGCTGGACGACCTTGTCAAAGCTCTTGGCATTGCACACGGTATCCAAATAAGTGACTTGCTCGTCGAAGTTTGTCCGCCACCGGCTGATTTCTTCGTCAGGTTCCGGACAACTTTCGACTGCAGTCGTTTGTTCGAATCTTCCTGACATTTGTTCTGTGATGGCGCACTGGTGAGCTTTGATCGGTGGCACCCAGGATGGGGCTCGGTGCCCTCTGAGCTTGAGTTTTTAACAAAGCTTACCTTCCACGGCATGCCTCGACGTGCATGGAACAGCGAGTCCATGAATGAGCTTATCAACGGCCTTGGAGGTGAGCTCGTAAGTATGTTTGTTCCTCCAGACAGCTGGGCTTTGACGGTTATAGCATGGATGAAGAAGCCGTCCACCATATCGAAGGTGATTGGTGTTGAGATACCGGTGCAGGAACTGGAGTTGTACTATTCGTCGCCACCAAGGCCGCCACGGACCACGTAAGGGATGTACCTGTATTGAGTGTTCGTGCATGTCGAAGAAGTGGTCAATCCATCAATCGAAGTCCTGCCACCGCCGCTGGTGCCAGGGTCCATCGATGACGTCCATTACAGGAGTCAACGTCAGACTTTCCCCGTGTTGCTTGGAACGATGGATGGCACAGGGCCTACTCCATCTCGCGGCGGAGGCTACTGCTTCTTTGGGAGAAGAGGCAGGGCTGGCTGCCTGGATGTGCTCTAATTTGAGGTAACAACTGAATCTTGTCAGATAGTACTAGTTAAATCCGAGCTATGGGTCTGAAGCACTGATATGCCAGTACATTTGATTGTGACCTGTTCTAATTTTGTACCTGAACTTTTTTTAGAAAGGGCTGTATGTCAACTTAATGTGCTAGCGTAACTTATTGTGTTGTCATGCATTTTTCTTTGCACAACATTCAAGATATTTCCCGTCATTTATAAAGACGATGAACCGTTATGTACGACTTTGTTGGTTTCAACATAGCCCTTCCGTAGTGATCCACTGCTTCCATCCTGATTGTGCCGCTGCGTGAAATTTTTGTATGCAAGTTCAGTGTGCTATGATGTTCTATATGATTGTGTCAACTCTATAAGTTTTTACTGAGCATCAGCAATGCATATGGCTGAAAGATGTATTTACGAGCATCGGCCGATGGGTCTCTCTCTCTCTCTCTCTCTCTCTCACACACACACACGTGCACACACACGCGCACACGCACAAGTGGGACCCGTTGAATTATTTATTTGCTCGTGACAGCTTTTAATTAGGTTCCACTGTAATCTAACTTTTTTATTAAGTTATTAATTGAGCTCAGTGACTTCAAAAAGTTGTACATAAGCCTTGTTTGGGCCTTTCCGGCGTCGCTGAATGTGGGCTGAGTAACCATGTTAGGTTGTACTGTACTACACAGGCCTTTTTTTTCAACATCAGCAATGCAACTGGGCCGACAGTTGTACACAATATCCGGGTCAACTTGTTATCCGCCCCGCTGGGCTGCAAAGTTTCCTAGGAGGTATGCATTAGGCTTAACAAGAAAATGGACTTTAAGAAATAATAAATGGGATGTAATTATAATAACTGGGCAATTACTATGCACTAAACACGTAATTAGTTTGAAAAATATATTATTTTTGGAATTTGGAAATTTTAATTTCATTACTTGTTGCGCGTGCAATGTTTCATTGGATTTTAACGTAATACAACTTTATTTTGAAATTATATTTAACCTGACTAGAAATTTCGGATAAAAATATTTTGGATCCCATCAAAATGTGGGATTTTTTTTTGAATTCTGTTTTGAGCGGTTGTTTGAAATTATTAATCGTTGTCCTAGCTAGAAGTTGGGCTGTACTTTTAACAAACTGTAAATGTGCTGTAGTAAATTCCATTAGAATTAAAAATGGGCTGTACATTCTTACAAATCGCAAATGGGCTATATGTTCTCTGCCAAATCCGAGCTGTGGGCCTACTAAGTTGACGCGTACCAAGGGCTTTGTCAACTTAGTCAATATAAACGATTCTAGCTGCAGTGATCGTACGATGTCCATCCAACGACCGTAGTGCTTCTTCAACCTCTGGTCTTCTTGCTCCAGCCGCCCAAAGCAGCGCCGGTCGTGTCGCGTGCTCCTGCCTCCCGTGGCCGCCTGTGATGCCGCAGAGGATTCACCGCCCCATACTACTCCCACCGCTGGACAGGCCATCCCTCTACTCACATACACCCCCTGTTATTCTGCGGCAATGATAGCCTCACACCGCAGCTGAACCAGTGAACCCTCGTACTCCTCTCCGCGCGGGCTTCCATGGCCGCGTCTTCCCCGGCTCCGTGTTGTCCCCTTCCTAGGCCTCGCCGTCGTCCAGACCACCGCCCTGGTGCTCTCGGCGCGGCGTGGTCAACGTGGTCAATGACCGACTTCCATCGGAAGAGTACTGTACGTAGAGAGGCTGACAGCTGGGTCCAGGCGGCCGCAAGGAAGTGCCTCCTTATTACGCGCAAAATAATTATTCCTCCACCGACAGCGAGGGACCCACCGGACGGGCCACCTTATTTCGTGAAAAACGTTTCCCCGACTTGCTGGGACCCACGGATGGGCCAGCGTATTCGCGAAAAAATGTTCCCCATTGTCATTCGGACCCACCGGAAGTGCCTCCTTATTACGCACAAAAATGAATACTCCCCTGCTAGCTGGGACCCACAATGGTGGGAGGCTGACTTAGGGCCTACTAAGTTGATGGGGCGGGGCCTTTGTCAACTTTAGTCAATATGAATGATTCTAGCTCCAGTGACCGTACGATGTCCATCCAACGGCCGTAGTGCTTCTTCAACCTGTGGTCTTCTTGCTCCAGCCGCCCAAAGCAGCGCCGGTCGTGCCGCATGCTCCTGCCTCCCGTGGCCGGCTGTGCTACCGCGGAGGCCTCACCGCCCCCTACTATTCCCACCGCTGGCCAGGCCCTGTGGTGACGACACCCTCACACCGCAGCCGAACCAGTGAACCCTCGTACTCCACTCCGCGTGGGCTTCCACTGCCGCGTCTTCCCCGGCTCCCCGTCGTCCCCTTCCTAGGCCTCGCTGTTGTCCACCGCCCTGGTGCTCTCGGCGCGGCGTGGTTAATATGGTCAAGGAACGACTTCCATCGGACGTGGACTGTACGTGGAGAGGCTAACAGCTGGGTCCACGGCCGCAGCAAGGAAGTGCCTCCTTATTACGCGGAAAATAATGATTCCTCCACCTGACAGCTGGAACCCACCAGACGGGCCACTGTATTTGATGAAAAAAAAGTTTCCCCTGACTGCTGGAACCCACCAGCTACATCTTCCCACGCAAGGAAGTGCGTCCGGGCAAAAAAACAAAACGATTCGCCCCCTGACTGCTGGGACCCACCAGCTACACCTTCGCACGCAAGGAAGTGCGTCCGGGCAAAAAAAAACAATTCGCCGCCCTGACTGCTGGGACCCACCACCTACATCTTCGCACGCAAGGAAGTGCGTCCGGGCAAAAAAAACCCAAAACGATTCGTCCCCCTGACTGCTGTGACCCACCAGCTAAATCTTCGCAGGCAAGGAAGTGCCTGATAGTCGGGACCCACCTGGTCGAAGCGTACGTAGCATTGTCATTCTGGTCGCGAACGTGTACGTATATATATACTGGTGGATGTAGAGGCGCGCATGTGTCGTAGTAGAGGTGCACGTAGCATGTACACGTACATACATCGGCGAGGGTGCAAGAAAGAAAATACGACCACGTACGTACATACGGGCAGGGTCTCGAACGCCTACTCGCGCATACGTACATGGTTGGGTCGGAACGGAGAAACAGCGTCGTCGTCGTGTTCATGGGGAGCCAACCGGCTGGGTCGGAACGGAATGCATGGTCGTGTTCATCGGGAGGGCTTGGATGGAATAGGCGATGGAAACAAGGCCTGGCGTACCGCACAATGGAGGAAACAACCTTGTGTTCGACCGGCCACGTTCGAAACGGGATCCTGTTGATCGGGAGGGGTGTGGCGTACCACAAAACGGAGGAAACGGACCTCCTACGGTCAAAATGGGGGTCCTGTTGATCGGGAGGGGTGTGGCGTACCGCAAAACGGAGGAAACAGACCTCCTACGGTCGAAACGAGGGTCCTGTTGATCGGGAGGGGTGTGGCGTACCACAAAAGCGGACGAAACGGACCTCCTACGGTCAAAAGGGGTCCTGTTGATCGGGAGGGTGGGCGTACCGCAAAAATGAGGCAAACGGACTTGTGTTGGGCGCTTCGGTCAAACAGGGGTTCTGTCGTCGGGAGGGTGTGGCGTCGCAAAACGGGACTCCACGGATCTGTTCATCTCCACCGTCGACCTCCTCCAGCCTCCACGGGCTACCGTCGACCTCCTCCAGCCTCCACGGGCTCCTGTTCATCCAGCCTCCACCGCGCGCTACTCCACCGGCTACTGTTCAACCACATCTATGATGATACCGGGTTTTGTCACAATTATCATCATAGAAGTGTAATATGTATGACAGAAAAAAATTTCGTTCGGCCCAAAATGTCACGGATGTGTCTTTTTTTTGTAGTGTGATCTCCTATTTTAACTGAGACAACAGGCATGCCAACAACGGGTTTATGTTTATCTTTTCATCGGGTTTGGCAATTCTAGCTGCTTCATCACATAAGTAAATAACATGCCCCTCAACATTTTCAACCAAGAGATCTTTAACCATAGTAACACTAGGTTCTAATTTAATTTTCTCAAAGGGTTTAGGTGCTTTAATGTTACTTTTACGAACCGCGGATGATACCTTAGCATGTTCTTGTATCCTAACAAGGAAATGTGGTTTTTCAATATAAGTAGTTGGAACAACTGGATCAACATTATAAATGATAGTTTCATATTTAGCTATGACCACTTCTTTAATTTCTTCTTTAATAGGGGGATGATATTTAAACCACTTCTATTTAGGGAGATCAACATGGGTAGCAAATGATTCACAAAAGTAGGCTACTATCTCAGAGTCAAGTCCATATTTAGTGCTAAACTTGTGAAAAGTATCGGTATTCATAAAAGATTTAACACAATCGAACTCAAGCTTAATACCAGACTCTTTACCTTTGTCGAGTTCTCAGTCTTCAGAGTTGTGTTTAATTATTTCTAAGAGACCCCACTTGAATTCAATAGTCTTCTTCATAAAAGAACCAGTACAAGAAGTATCGAGCATGGATTGATCATTACGAGAAAGCCGAGCATAATTTTTTTGAATAATAATTTATCTTGAGAGCTCATGATTGGGGCATGAATATAACATTGACTTAAGCCTCCCCCAAGCTAGATCGATACTTTATCCTTCACGAGGCCAAGAATTATATATATAATTCTGATCACGATGAACTAGATGCATAGGATAAAACTTTTGGTGAAATTCCAATTTCAATCGATTCCAGTTGCATGATCCAATATCATCGCATAGTCTATACCATGTCAATGCTTTTCCCCCTAAAGATAAAGGGAAAGCCTTCTTCTTAACTTCATCTCCAGGCAAACCTTCAAGCTTAATAATCCACAAACTTCATCCACATAGATTAGGTGCATGTCAGGATGTTTCGTTCCATCTCCTGCATAAGGATTAGCTAGTACTTGCTCTATCATGCCCGAAGGAATTTCATAGCTAATATTTTTAATAGGTGCAGTAGGTTGAGGGCCAACTATATATATATAACTATATATGCATTTTTTAAGAGAAAAATGACGTTCTTAGCATTTTTTAAAGAGAAAAATAACTATGTTATGGACGTGCTTAGCATTTTTTAAAGAGAAAAATGACTATGTTACGAGAAAAATGTACGTGATTGGTAGTGAATTTGACTCATGTACAACAAAAATGATAACTTGTACCTCAAGAAATATAAGTTTATTTTTTTACTTCAGTTTATTCAGTTAACAGTTTGTTTTTTTGGTATATACCATAATAACCAGAGTTCAAAATGGTATGAAAAGTTCATACCATACCAAAACCAGAAACCATAAAAATCGTAAAATTGCTTCGGTTTGGTTTATTTTCTGTATGGTTTTTCGGTTTGGTTTCAAAATGGACAGAGTGAACTATGTGACATCCCCTCCGGCTCCGCCATGCCCTGGTGACCCACAAGTATAGGGGATCAATTGTAGTCCTTTCGATAAGTAAGAGTGTGGAACCCAACAAGGAGCAGAAGGAAATGACAAGTAGTTTTTAACAAGGTAATTTTTGCAAGCACTGAAATTGTTAGTAACAGGTAGTTTGATAGCAAGATAATTTAAACGGACAGGTAACGGTAACGACAAATAAAGTGCAACAAGGTAGCCCAATCCTTTTTGTAGCAAAGGACATGCCAAGACGGTCTCTTGTAATAAGCAAAGCATTCTTGAGGGCACACGGGAATTTCATCTAGTCACTTTCATCATGTTGGTTTGATTTGCGTTTGCTAGTTTGATAATTTGATATGTGGGTGGACCAATGCATGGGTGTTGTTATTACTTGAACAAACCTCCCACTTATGATTAACCCCCTCGCAAGCATCCGCTACTATGAGAAAAGTATTAATATAAAATCTAACCATAGCATTAAACATATGGATCCAAATCGGTCCCTTACGAAGTAGCGCATAAACTAGGGTTTAAGCTTCTATCACTCTAGCAACCCATCATCTAATAACTACTCCATAATGCATTCCCTTAGGCCCAAAGATGGTGAAGTTCCATGTAGTCGACATTCACATGACACCACTAAGATAATCACAACATACATATCATCAAAATATCGAGCACATATCAAATTCACATGATTACTTGCAACGTGATTTCTTTCGTGGCCTCAAGAACAAAAGTAACTACGCACAAATGATATGCATGCTCAAGATCAGAGGGGTATTAAATAGCATAATGGATCTGAACATATAATCTTCCACCAAATAAACCATGTAGTAATCAACTACAAGATGTAATCAACACTACTAGTCACCCACAAGTACCAGTCTGAGATTCTGGTACAAAGATTGGACACAAGAGATGAAATAGGGTTTGAGATGAGATGGTGTTGTTGAAGATGTTGATGGAGATTGGCCTCCCAAAGATGAGAGGGTTGTTGGTGATGACGATGGCTTCAATTTCCCCCTCCAGAAGGGAGGTTCCCTGGTGAAATCGCTCCACCGAAGGGCAAAAGTGCTCCTGCCCAGGTTTGCCTCAAGATGGTGGCGTTCCATCCCGAAAGTTCTCCTCAGATTTTTTCTAGGTCAAAATGAGTTATGTACCAGCAGATGGGCACCAGAGGTGGGCCGGGCTTCCCACCATCCACCATGGGGCGCCTGGGGGTCCTGACGCGCCCTGGTGTATCGTGGTCACCAGGTGCCCCCTCCGGTTGTTCTTTTCTCGAAAAAATATTAAATATTCCAAAATAATTCTCATGAAATTTTAGCTTATTTGGAGATGTGCATAATAGGTATCTCTGACGTAGCTTTTTCAGGTCCAGAATTCCAGCTGCCGGTATTCTCCCTTTTGGTGTAAACCTTGCATATTATGAGAGAAAAGGCATTAGACTTAGTCCATAAAGCATTATTATGCATAAAAACACTATAAATAACAGTTGTAAAACATGATACAAAATGGATGTATCATGCCCTTCCATGGATAGTCGCTGTTGGGCTTCCGTTGTTGCTCCAGCTATGCACGCCCAAGCTCATGATCCTGCAAGGGTCTTTGATGCTACTTGTAAAGGTTGTACCGGACATGTCTCGGCCTCAAGGTCTCCCAACGTTCTGTTTACATCGTTTGGTGTTGAGCTGCTAGGCATGTTCGAGATGGCGCTCTGCCCATTACGCATGCTAGAAAACTCTTTGTGCTTGTGGTTGGTATGTGCAACCAAATTGTTGGAGGGACGGAGGTATCCGCTAGTGCGCAGGGGTTGAGCGCAGCCTCACAAGGACTTTGCCCCTCGGACACCGTTGCTGATGGCCCATTGCCGAGAATGCAGGTACCATTGGTGGTAGAAGGTGGGTACAGAGAGGTTGTGGACAACATCAATTGTGTTCGCCCGATGCCATCAGTGTTAGTTGAACCTGTGGAGCCTTACTTTGGCTCTTGCAAGTCACCACAAGATGGTCTGCATTGACAAGGTGGTTGATGAGTTCAACCTTGCTGCTTTTGACTCAGATGATGTGTGGTCTGTTGGAAAGGGTTGCACTTCGGCAACACGGCGTGATGCCAATTTTCTTGACTTTGCCGAGCTGATCAATGGTCAACTTTCTTTCAATCACCCAAGGTTTGACTCGCCTTGTCGATGCGAGGAAGGTCAAGAATGTCAACCAGGTCATGCATGCCGCCTTGGGAACTATGACAACCCCTACAAGATGTTTGTCTCAAGGGTGTGTTTCTCACTTTGGTGTTTCTTATTCTCGGAGTAGTCCACTTGAGGTTTGTGGTGTGTGGTTCTGGGCATCTTCTGTTTGTTTTTGTCATGTTGCCAAGTGTGGGGTGTCGACGTGGCTTTAGATGCCTCGTGTTTTTGAGAGGGCTTCGCCCTGCTTGTATCAGTTTTCGCCCAATTTTCCGTAATTAAATGGGCAACTATCTTCTTCTTAATTAATGAAAAAGTCAAAGCTTTTACCTTTTGTTAAAGAAACAGAATTGAGGGCTGGAACTGGATGCATCAGCGGCTATAGCTGCTGCAGGACGACGGGAACATGTGTTAGTGATGACCCACAAGTATAGGGGATCAATCGTAGTCCTTTCGATAAGTAAGAGTGTCGAACCCAACGAGGAGCAGAAGGAAATGACAAGCGGTTTTCAGCAAGGTAATATCTGCAAGCACTGAAATTGTAAGTAACGAGTAGTTTGATAGCAAGATAATTTGTAACGAGCAAGTAACGGTAATGATAACAAAAGTGCAACAAGGTAGCCCAATCCTCTTAAGGCAAAGGACAGTCCAAAACGGTCTGTTATGATAAACAAACTGTTCTTGAGGGTACACGGGAATTTCATCTAGTCACTTTCATCATGTCGGTTTGATTTGTGTTCGCTACTTTGATAATTTGATATGTGGGTGGACCGGTGCTTAGGTGTTGTTCTTACTTGAACAAACCTCCTACTTATGATTAACCCCCTCGCAAGCGTCCGCGACTACGAGAAAAGTATTAAGAATAAATCTAACCATAGCATTAAACTTTTGGATCCAAATCAGTCCCTTACGGAATAGTGCATAAACTAGGGTTTAAGCTTCTGTCACTATCCCAACCCATCATCTAATAATTACTCCATAATGCATTGCCTTAGGCCCAAGTATGGTGAAGTGTCATGTAGTCGATGTTCACATGACACCACTAAGGGAATCACAACATACATACCATCAAAATATCGAACACATATCAAGTTCACATGATTACTTGCAACAAGATTTCTCCCTTGACCTCAAGAACAAAAGTACTACTCACAAATGATAATCATGCTCAAGATCAGAGGGGTATTAAATAGCATAATGGATCTAAACATATAATCTTCCACTGAATAAACCATATAGTAATCAACTACAAGATGTATTCAACCCTACTAGTCACCCATAAGTACCAATCTATAGTTCTGGTACAAAGTTTGAACACAAGAGATGAACTAGGGTTTGAGAGGAGATGGTGTTGTTGAAGATGTTGATGGAGATTGCCCTCCCCAAGATGGGAGAGTTGTTGGTGATGATGATGACGATGATTTCCCCCTCCGGGAGGGAAGTTCCCCCGGCGGAATCGCTCCGCTGGAGGGCAAAAGTGCTCCTGCCCAAGTTCCACCTCGAGTTGCTGACGCTTCGTCCCGAAAGTCCTCTCCTGATTTTTTTCTAGGTAAAAATGACTTATATACTAGAAGATGGTCACCGGAGGTGGGCCGAGGAGGGCACAACCTACCAGGGCGCGCTTGGGCTCCCTGACGCTCCCAGGTGGGTTGTGCCCACCTGGTGGGCCCCCTCTGGTAGTTATTTGCTCCAATAATTCTTATTTATTCCATAAAATTTCCTCATGAAGTTTCAGCTCATCTGGAGTTGTGGAGAATAGGTAGCCTGACATAGCTTTTTCAGGTCCAGAATTCCAGCTACCGGTATTCTCCCTCTTTGTGTGAACCTTGCGTATTATGAGAGAAAAGGCATTATAATTACTCCAAAAAGCATTATTATGCATAAAAACATCATATATAATAGTAGGAAACATGATGCAAAATGGACGTATCAACTGCCCCAAGCTTAGACCTCGCTTGTCCTCAAGCGAAAACCTAAATCAAAAAACATGTCCACATGCTTAGAGAGAGAGGTGTCGATAAAAACAAAACACAGACATAGAAGCATCATGTATATTATTGTAACAACAACAAACTTTAACATAAAACTTTATCATAGAACTTTTATCATATAATTTCTATCATATAACTTCTCATGAACAAGTAACAATTCATCACAATATCAGAGTATAAAGCATAAACTCTATTGATAACCAATAAACTATGTTCTCAGTCGACTTTGAAACTACAATTCATCATCTTTTTAGGAAGGGCCACGTATTGGAGCCTTTTGGCAAGTCCACATACTCAACCATCATATAGTCTTCTATGATTTCTAACACTCACCACATACACATGAGCAAAAAGCTTCAACCGGACACATACGAAGATAGGGGCTTATAGTTTCGCCTCCCAACATACTCACCTCAAGGGTGATGTCAACAATAATACTCATGCTACCCATATCCAACTGGATATATGTGCCAAGATCTTTCATCACCACATGGTGCTTGCCAAAACAGAAAATAAAAAGGAATAGAGAGAAAAACTTTGACTCTTGCATAAAAGTAAATATATAAAATAAAAGTTAGGCCCTTCGCAGAGGGAGGCAGAGGTTGCTAGGCGCTTCTTGTTTGTATTCTCAATCTCTTAGTGCAAAAGAACGTCACGTTATATTTCCCCTTATGATAGCAACCTTTATTATGCAGTCTGTCGCTTTTATTCTTTGCCATCACAAGTTCGTACAACGCTCAATTTTTTCTTACACTAAATGATCCAACACTTTTAGAAGCAATTTTTATTGCCTTTTTACACCGATGACAACTTACTTGAAGGATCTTACTCAATCCATAGGTAGGTATGGTGGGCTCTCAAAGCAAGATATGGGTTTAAGGGTTTTTGGATGCACAAGTAGTATCTCTACTTAGTGCGGAATTTTTGACTAGCAAAGATGGGGGGCAAGCACCACATGTTGAAGGATATATGACAATATAACTTCTATGTGAATATGAACAAACATAAATCATTACGTTGTCTTCCTTGTCCAACGTTTGGCATATAATATTTTGATGGGGGCTCACAATCACAAAAGATGTCCAAGATAGTGTATTTTCATGTGAATCCTATCTTCCCTTATTAATTATTTCATGAATTGCATCATTGACCAATGCTATGTTTGTCAATCTCCAATTAAATTTTCTACTTATACTCTTGCTTATGTGATGTCATTACTTACCATAAGATTAGCATATGATCTTTTTCATTTATTTCCTTTCTTTTTATTGAACATGAAAGTAAAGAAAATAAAACTCAATCTAAACTTTATTATATATCACACACACGTTTACAAAGATAGATTACGAAGCAAACACTCGAAAAGAAAGGATCAAACTAAACTTTTATGCATCTAAGGCAAAAGATAACTACGGACCGAACTAAGGTAAGTAAAGGTAAAAGATAATGGAGGCGATACGATACCGGGGACCTCCCCCAAGCTTGGAACAAGCCAAGGGGAGTGCCCATACCCAATACTGAAGTCTCCTTTAGTGATGAAGAAGGAGGTGGTGGTGATGAAGTAGTAGCAATCTTGTCCTTCATGATCAAAAGATTCTCCAATCTACGAATGACGGTCTGGAGGGCGATGATATGCTCTTGCAATAGAATATTTTGATGGGTGAGATATTTATTTTGCACACGAATCATTTCGATGATTCGAAAGGCTTCGATCTCAGTGGGGGTGAGATGATCATAGTAAGGTTTAAGGATATCTTCTTCTTCTTCTTCCTCGGCAGGCAAGGCCTGCTCAACCACCGACGCTTGATCTCCAGTGGCCTCCTTGTTCTTGTGCCCTTTGATGGCTTCCATGGGCTCTTCTCTCTTCAGCTCGATCTGCATCAACCAAGCATCCTCTTCCACGTTGTTGGAGGAGGAAGAAGACACGATGCCCGTATTAACAGATCTGACCGAAAACAGCACGAAAAGACAACAGAAGATTTCTCCGTGATACGGTGGTCAATAGGTTTGGGGGATATTGTAACGCCCCGGATTCGATGCGCCAGGTGTCTTCCATTTATTCGCCGTCGTTGCCATGTCATGTGCTTGCGTGTCTCTCTTTGCCATGTCATCATATGCATTTCATATCATGTCATCATGTGCATTTCATTTTGCATACGTGTTCGTCTCATGCATCCGAGCATTTTCCCCGTTGTCCGTTTTGCAATCCGGCACTCCTATGTCTCCCGGTGCCCCCTTTTGCCTCTTTTCGTGTGTGGGTATTAAACGTTCTCGGAATGGACCGAGGTTTGTCAAGTGGCCTTGGTATAGCACCGGTAGACCGCCTGTCAAGTTTCGTGCCATTTGGAGGTCGTTTGGTACTCCAACGGTTAACCGGGAAACCGCAAAAGCCTCCTTCTCTTGCAGCCCAACACCCCTTCCAAAGTGTCCCAAAACCCAGCAAACTCCCATCCATGCTCTCGGTCGTTCGATCACGATCGCGTGGCCGAAAACCTCTCCTCATTTGGACTCTCCTAGCTCCCTCTACCTATAAATATGTGCATCTCCCCCGAAAATCCCGGTCCAAACCCTAGCCCCTTATTCCTCCGCGCGCCGGACATGTCCGCCCGGCGCCGGACGCGTCCACCTCCAACTCGCGCCGCCGCCCGGCCTCTCACGCGCCACCCGCCAGCTCCCGCCGCCGTCTCCACCACGGGCCCGCTGCCCATCATGAGCCCGCCCGGGCCGCCTGGCCCGAAGCCTGCGGGCCGTGCCCGTGCTCGCCCGCCCGTGTGCGGCCGGAACCCCGCCGCCTCGCCTCCGCCGGTCGCCGAGATCCGCGCCCGGCGCTCGCCTCGGCCCCCTCGCTGGCCGCTCCTCACACAGACGCTCGCCGCCCGAGCCCGCCGGCCTCCATCATCGCCGCCCGGCCGGATCCGGCCGTGGGAAGGCCGGATCTGCCGCCCCCTCGCCGGCCCCCTCCTCTCCGGCGATCCTCGTCGTCGGTGCCCGTTCCCCGATCTGGATCCATACGAGGTTGACTTTCCCTTCCCCGAAATTTCGCCCAAGTCTCGAGTGTTTTTGATATTATCATGCCATGTTCATCATGCCATAACTCTCTGCATATTGCTCCGTTTCGTGCGTGTAATATGTCAAATTGTTCGTCTCGACGAGTACATCATTTCATCTCATTGCATCATTTACATTTGAGCTCATCTTGATGCCCGAAATGCTGTTAGCAGAGGGCTATGTGATGTTAGTTCAGATTCTTATCAGAACATGCACTTTTGCCATTTTTGCCATGATTGATGTGTGCACCCTATTAACTTGAGTCCTACATGTGTTTTGTAATATGCCATGCCATATTTACAGGGGTGTATGCCATGTATTTTTGTGATCTCTGTGGTGACTAGCACAAGCATGCAAACTAGGCTTCATGATGTTGCTGATTTCAGCCCCTGTTTTGCTGATATTTTTATGCCATGTAAACTTGATGCTACAGAGAGATCCATGCTTATTTTGAGATACTTCAGTAAGGATGTTTTGGACATATGGTTATTCTCTATACATCCATGCCCTTGTTTGCAATTATGGAGTGCCATAGCTTGAGTCAATCGAGCTCTACTTTTGCTATAAAATGTTTCCTGGCAGATTGTTTACATGTTATTCAATTTTGCCAAGGTTGTTGATAGTGATCCATGCACTCTATGAACTTGCTATTGCCATGCTTAGCTTCATAAACATGCCTTCTTACTGTTGTTTTCCTTGCCATGCCATGTATTGCTCTTTGGTGAGTGGTTCAAGCTCACCAACATGCCTACTTGTTATCTGTTTATGCCATGCTCCAGTTTTTCACTAAGTCTGAATCTGTTTATGTTTTTGCTATGTTCACATGCTTGCAATTGTATTTTCTGATCCCTTTTGGCTCATGGCCAGTAAGGGACATTTGTTCTATGAGATTAGTAGATTCATTCCATGCCTTTGTTTTCCATGATAAGTTCCTGTAGCATGTTGTTTGATAGCCCTAAACATTGCAACCCGATGTTATTTCTGCCATGTCCTGTGATTTCTGCTAAGTCTGAAACTGTTATTATTTGCAATCTTGCCATGTATTTTTGAGCATGTTTTAGTCATTTCTGGAGATAGCTCAGTGTTCATGTTTTGACATGCTTTACCTGTACTTCATGCCCATGCCTTTTGTTTTCTCGTTGAGGTCCTGTAGCATGTTGTTTTGGTGCTTGCAATATGCCTAGTTGCTGTTTTGGACAGATTGTTGTCATGACTTGTATAGGGTGTATGTGTTGAACCGTTGCTCCGTTTTGAGTGTGCTCTATATGAAACTTGCTTAGAATTGCATGTAGTTTCATATTATCATGTTGCATCCTTGTTTTGAGGTGTTTGCTTGATGTTTGTATGCATTTTGCATCAATGCCATGCTTATCTTGTTTTGCTCATATCTTCTAGGCCGTAGCTCCGAATTTAATGAACTTTATATGTAACTTGACTAAAATTTCGTGTAGATCATCTTGGTGCATCTTAACTTGCTGTTTAACAACTTGAACATAAGGTTTATTCAGATCTGGACCAATTTCGAAATTTGCATATGAGGACTTACTGGAATTGTTATATGTTGTTTCCGGCCTCATTTAAACTTGCTTTGATGTGTTGGTCTTGTATGCATCATCCCTTGCCATGAGTAGCCTCATCTAGCTTTGTCATGCATCATGCTTGTTGTGCATCATGTCTTGTTCATGTGTGGTGTGTTTACTATGTTGTGTGCTTCTTCTTGTTAGTTCCTGTTTAGCTTGCGATCGTGAGGATTCGTTCGTCTACGCTTGGTTCGGCTTCATCCGTTCATCTTCTTCATGGACTCGCTCTTCTTCCTTGCAGGATTTCAGGCAAGATGACCGCTACCCTGGATCTCACTACTATCATTGTTATGCTAGTTGCTTCGTTCTATCTCTTTGCTGCGCTACCTATCCTTTGCTCTTCAAGCCTCCCAATTTGCCATGTCATCCTCTAACTTTTTGCACCCTTCCTAGCAAACCGTTGTTTGGCTATGTTACCGCTTTGCTCAGCCCCTCTTATAGCGTTGTTAGTTGCAGGTGAAGATGAAGTTTGTTCCTTGTTGGAACATGGAGATGTTGTTCCTTGTTGGAACATGTTTACCTGTTGGGATATCACAATATATCTTATTTAATTAATGCATCTATATACTTGGTAAAGGGTGGAAGGCTCGGCCTTATGCCTGGTGTTTTGTTCCACTCTTGCCGCCCTAGTTTCCGTCATATCGGTATTATGTTCCCGAATTTTGCGTCCCTAACGCTGTCGGGTGATTTATGGGACCCCTTGACAGTTCGCTTTGAATAAGACTCTCCAAGAAGGCCCAACATTGGTTTTGCCATTTGCCTCACCACCACCTACATTTCCTTGGGAGTAATTAACCCAAGGGTCATCTTTATTCAGCCCCCGGCCAATGCTTGTCTAAGTGTTGGTCCAAACTAGAGCCCTTTGCAGCGCCACCTCGGGAAACTTGAGGGCTGGTTTTAGTTGTACGGACTGCTCATCCGGTCGTGGCTCGAGACGAGATACGCTGCTGCTACTATCGAGGTGTCGGCACGCCGGAGGTCTTGCTGGTCTTGTTTTATTGTTTGTCGAAATGTCTTGTAGCCGGATTCCGAGACTGGCGGGTCTTCCGGGAGAAGGAATATCCTTCGTTGATCGCGAGAGCTTATCATGGGCTAAGTTGGGACACCCTCGCAGGTATAAACTTTCGAGAGCCGTGCCCATGGTTATGTGGCAGATGGGAATTTGTTAATATCCGGTTGTAGTAAACTTGAAGCAAACTCTTCTAAAATACACCAACTGTAAAGCGAACCGTGAGTGTCTCTTTTCGGGTTGATCGAGAGGAGAACACGGTTTCGGGTTATGTTTGATGTAAGTAGGAGTTCAGGATCACTTCTTGATCATTACTAGTTGACGACCGCCTTTGTTTCTCTTCTCGCTCTCGCTTATGTATGTTAGCCACCATACATGCTTAGTCGCTGCTGCAACCTCACCACTTTACCCCTTCCTTTCCCATTAAGCTTTGCTAGTCTTGATACCCATGGTAATGGGATTGCTGTGTCCTCGTGGCTCACAGATTACTACAACAACAGTTGCAGGTACAGGTTCATGCGATGATCTTGACGTGAGAGCGATGTTTACTTGTGTTGGAGTTCTTCTTCTGCTTCTTCGATCAGGGGATAGGTTCCAGGTCGGCAGCCTGGGCTAGCAGGGTGGATGTCGTTTGAGCTTCTGTTTATGTTTCATCCGTAGTCGGATGTTGATCTTGTATGTTGTATTGTTGTATTCATGTGACATTGTATGTATTGGATGTATCCCCACTATTATGTAATGTTGATGTAATGATATCCACCTTGCAAAAGCGTTTCAATATGCGGGTCTATCCTTGGTGGGACCTTCGAGTTCCTTTTGGATAGGGTCGCATATTGGGCGTGACAGATATATAAAGATTTTTTTATCTTGGGAAACAAGCAAACGGAAGAAAAACGAAGTCCGGAAGGTACCCGAGGTGGGCAGTACCCACCTAGGAGCGGCTGGCGGCGCGCCCTGGTGTCTTGTGCCCACCAGGGTTGCCTTCCTGGTAGTTTCTTATTTTCCTAATTTTTGTTATATTCCAAAAGGACAGAAAATATTTTTGTGGATTTTCCGGAGTCCGTTTACTTACCATATCACGTACCTCCTCTTTTTCACGATTCTGGAGTGTTCTGGAAGGTTTCCTTTATGTGTTCTTCCAGTGTCATAGTTTGGATAATATTGCTTTCAACATTAATTAGTGGGCGTACGTGAGATATAATGTCTTATTCGTTGCCCATTAACAACCTTCGGGTTAGTACCTTCGGCATTATTATTTTTGATGGCTCCAGATCGATAAACCTCCTCGATAACATAGGGTCCTTCCCATTTGGAGAGGAGTTTTCTTGCAAAGAATCTGAAACGAGAGTTGTACAAAAGAACCCATTCTCCAACTTTAAACTCACGCCTTTGGATTCTTTTATCATGTAATATTTTAACTTTTTCCTTAAATAACTAAGCATTTTCATAAGCTTGGGTTCTCCATTCATCTAGTGATCTAATATCAAATAATCTCTTTTCATCGGCAAGTTTGAGATCATACATGAGTTCTTTAATTGCCCAATATGCTTTATGTTCTAACTCAATAGGCAAATGACAAGCTTTTCCATAAACCATTTTATAAGGAGACATACCCATAGGATTTGTATATGTTGTTCTATAAGCCCAGAGTGCATCATCTAATTTCTTAGAACAATTCTTTCGGGACCTATTGACAGTATTTTGTAATATTAACTTTATTTCTCTATTGCTAAGTTCAACTTGACCACTAGACTGAGGATGATAGGGTGATGCAATTCCATGGTTAACATCATACTTAGCAAGCATTTTGCGGAAAGCACCATGAATATAAAGTGTGAACCACCATCAGTCATTAAATATCTAGGGACTCCATTGGGAAAATTACTTCTTAAGCATTTTAATAGAGGTGTTGTGATCAACACTACTAGTTGGAATATCTTCTACCCACTTAGTGACATAATCAACATCAACCAAAATATGAGTATACCCATTAGAGGAAGGAAAAGGTCCCATGTAATCAAACCCCCAAACATCAAATGGTTCAACAACAAGTGAATAATTCATAGGAATTTCTTAACGCTTACCAATATTTACAATTCCTTGACATTCATCACAAGATAAAACAAACTTACGGGCATCCTTGAAGAGAGTAGTCCAATAAAAACCAGATTGCAATACCTTGTGAGCAGTTCTATCCTTGAAGAGAGTACTCCATAAGCTTCGGAGTGAAATTTCTGTAGGACCGGTGCTTAGGTGTTGTTCTTACTTGAACAAACCTCCTACTTATGATTAAACCCCTCGCAAGCGTCCGCAACTACGAGAAAGGTATTAAGAATAAATCTAACCATAACATTAAACTTTTGGATCCAAATCAGTCCCTTACGGAATATCGCATAAACTAGGGTATAAGCTTCTGCCACTCTCGCAACCCATCATCTAATAACTACTCCATAATGCATTCCCTTAGGCCCAAGTATGGTGAAATGTCATGTAGTCGACGTTCACATGACACCACTAAGGGAATCACAACATACATACCATCAAAATATCGAACACATATCAAGTACACATGATTACTTGCAACGATTTCTCCCGTGACCTCAAGAACAAAATTACTACTCACAAATGATAAGCATGCTCAAGATCAGAGGGGTATTAAATAGCATAATGGATCTGAACATATAATCTTCCACCGAATAAACCATATAGTAATCAACAACAAGATGTAATCAACACTACTAGTCACCCACAAGTATGATACGACCGCCTATAATTTAAATACCGAGGTCATTGTTCTTTAGCCTAAAGACGATGATGTCCAAAAATACATTGTATATACGTCAGAGCAGCTAAGTTACAACAATGAGAAGCCACTAGAAAATACTACGTGCATGCATGCTGATGTGTTGCACATGATGTGCATAGGCAAAGAAGAGAGACTTGTTCAGTTTGAGATATTAGCTTCTGGTTCGGACGTGCATGCATCAACAGGAAACCCAACAAAAGGATATTTTAATCCTTATGGTAAACCATGTTTAGGAGGAGGCGTCAAGGAGATTGGTCTTCTGCGTTTCCTTGCCACGACTATTTATTACCAGAGGCAACTTGATATGCGGGGTCTGTTTTGGTTTAAAGAGCAGAAGGTGTAGATTAAGTTTCTATTTTTATTAAGGACACGTAAGGAATATCAGGCAAGTACAAGGGCGTGGGATATTTGGAATCTACTATGCTTGAAGGAAATTGGATGGGGTCCACAGCACCAAAACTGAAGCCAGCGATGCGTGCACAAAAGAAAATACTACTAGTTGTTTTTGTTTTCCTAAATACTAGGTCAAATCGGTTTAGCTTAGTCCTAGGTGTTATCTTCTTTTTAATTACGTATCATGTGCTTGTTTTCCAAGCTAGTTAGGACGTGTGACTACTATATAAAGTCAACCGAGTCTTTTGTAGAAGGGAGGTTATTTTTATCGAATAGACATGATGTGTTTTTCAGGGTAGACACCCATATCATGTTTTGGAGGGATCTTTAGAAAACCTCTGTGTTGCGATTTCTCTTCATGGAAATTGTTTTACGCGTGAGTATCTTCGTCGAGATTGGTTTTCTCGTACTGGGCCGCAAGGTTCAAACCCTCTACTTCGTGTACATCACGTTCACGGGGGAGAGGGTGCTAATGCTGAAGGAGGAGTGTCGTGAAAGATCGGTCTGTAACAACAAATCGGATCTCGCTATCGAGGTTTGGTCCACATCAGGTGGTATCAGAGCAAGGTTGTTCACAACACTGTGCAGGAGATGACTGGATTATCATGGAAGCTGAGCTATGGATTTCAATTGGAAGAGGAAGGTCGATGGGATGGGCTCTTTCATACTCATGTTGTGGTACAGGAGAGATCATGTGCCATGACAATCGACCACATGAGTTTGATCAATGCTGCAAGCATGGAGATGGTGGAGAAGCTAGATCTACCAATGACACCACGAGCACAACCGTACTTGTTTCGTTGGGGTCATGAAGAGCTCAGTGTGATGCACCAAACCAAGCTACAATTTTTGTTGGGAAATTATTTTTGCGAGGTTTTGTGCGACGTGATTCCGGCACCAATGATTTCATGTCACTTGTTATTGGGCGAGCCATGGTACTGTCGGATATCGGGTTCTGGCAAAACCCTTAAGGTTCGAACTCTGGGGTGCGCACGAAGATTTCCTCCTACAGAAACACGCCCTCAGCATTGCCGCGATCTCTAAGCTAACTCGATGAACTCACAACACAAGAGACACAAGATTTATACAGGTTCGGGCCACCGTTGTGGTATGATACCCTACTCCTGTGTGTGGTGGTGGATTGCCTCTTGCGCTTATGATGAACAGTACAAGGGAAGAACAACCTCGCGAGCAGAGGTGTTCTTGTGGTGGTGTGGTGTGTAGATGAACTTGACCTCTCCCTTCTACTATGGTGGCTAGCCCTATTTATAGAGGCCATGGTACTCTTCCCAAATATTGAGCGGGAAGGGATCCAACAACGGCCATTTTGAAAGGGGACAACTAGTACAAGCTATCCTGACTAAAGGTGGCCTTTGCCTGTCAAAGGCTCTGGTGATGACGCCGTCTTGGGCTCCACGATGACCTCCATCCTGCCGTCCTGCTGGTCTTGGTCTTGTTGCAGTGATATGGAAACCTTTGCTTGATGCCTCTGTACTCCTCGGCTGCGCTTGCCCCCTTAGTACCAAAGAGGAAGCGAGGACACTGCACGGGCTGGCACCCACCTGGCGCCCTCTTGGCCTTGGTCGTCATGGCTTGCGTCACGGGGACCTCGCGAGGTACCCCTTGGCTTGATCTCTCCGCCTCCTTGCGAGCCTGCCCGGTGAGGCCACCCCTGAGGAGGCCTTGCGTCATCCGCCCCGCGAGGCTTGGCCCCTCGCGAGGGTCTTGAGTATTGGTTGATGAAGATGGGCCATACTGGGCCACTGGTGGAGCCACGCCGTAGGTCGTAGGCAGGAAAGTCTGGGGACCCTCATTCCCAGAACGCCGACAGTAGCCCCCGGGCCCAAGGCGTGCTCGGAATTGGCTTATCGGCGAAGCCAAGGAGTAAGGGCGGAGCGCCGTGGGCCCCAATAGCCTGCGGCCTTGGTCGACGCATGGCAACTGATTGGACGTGGGCGTCTCCGCTTCCCCATGCTGCCCCAATATCCGCCTGGCTAGGCGGCCACGGCGCCCTACACAGTTATTTCCCCCTCGCAGGCAGCATGCTTCCTATTCCCCCTTCTTCCTCGAGCTCCTGCTTCCACTCCCGATCTGACTTGAGCTCTGCCTCCTCCATTGCCATGGCGCCGACTAGTGCAGAAAAGGGGGAGAAGCCTCTATCCTCAGCCAGTCCGCCCCTAACAATCGAGCCCGCCATCGTTCGGTCGCTGGTACTCAACCTGGAGGCCATGGGCAAGGTCTGCTCCGCGCTCGCTTCCAGCTTTAACAAGTATGGAAAGACGGTGGCTTGGCCTGCATCCCGCGCCTCCATTGATATGACACTCACTGAGGTTCGGTTCTTCGTTGATGCCCTATGGGCTGGCCTCGTTCCCCCTTTCTCCGCTTTCTTCAACGCGGTGCTTTCCCATTATCAGATCCACATGATGCATCTTGATCCCCAATCCATTTCCCTTCTCGCCGTCTTCGCCTTTGTTTGCGAAGCCAAGGCGGGCATTGCTCCTTCCGTCGCCCTCTTGCGCCACTTCTTCTCGCTGCACCTGACCGACACCTTGCAGTACTCGGGGTGTGTGAGCTTCCAGGCTGTGGCAGAGACAGCCGCCTCGGGGATTGATTTTGACCTCATGCCGTCCACGAGTGGGTTTCGGACACGGTGGGTGTATGTGGATGTCGGAGTGCTCAGCCCCCTACTCTCGCCTCCGTCGTTGCCTGCTGTCCCGAAACCCGGCTGGGGCCATGAGAGGCTCGTGAGCCCTCGCCTTTCCTTCGTTTGGCTCCGGTTGAGGAGGTTGAGAAATCTCGGCGTGACCGCGCCCCAGGTGGTGAAGGAGTTCCTCCGGTGTCATATTGCTCCTCTCCAGCATCATTCCCGGCCGATGTGGGCCCCGACCGGTGACGAGGATCACATGAGGCTTCAGGAGTCGGAACTTTCGCTCGAAGCGCTGAGGACGGTGCTTGAGGTCTTGACTGGTAACCCCTCGCCAGGTGATATGCCGCAGGAGGGGAGCCTCTTGTATCTCTGCTCGAACAGGGTCGAGTTCGCGGGACAGATGCCTTCCTTTGACGAGTGGGGGTTGCGCCCGGCTGGCCTTGTGGGGCCTCGCGAGAATCCTGTCGCCGTGGCTCCCCTCCTCGCCGTGAGCACCGAGCTTGCCCCGAGAGTGGTTGCAGGGGGCAAGCATTGCTTGAGGATGGAGGCTCGGGTGTCGAGGCGCCAACGCCGCCTGGGGCTCCCAAGGCGTCATCCTCCGGAACCCGTGAGGCTCGCCCTAGGACGATCTTTGAAGGGGAGATTCTGTCCGCGGCTCCTGAGGCCGGGGCTCCTGAGACCTCGGCAAGCCGGCACGAGGCTAGGCCTGATTGCTCTTCCCAGCCTGGCGCCCCTGAGGTCGACCGCTTGGGCGCCTCTCCAGCCGCGCGCCGTGCTGGCCCCCACGTCCAACGCCTGGGCCGGTTCCGCGTGGACTTCGCCGCGCTCCACAAGAGGAAAGAGCCTTCGAGCTGCAATGGTCGCACCATCCGACCGTTGAAGCATAGAAAGTACATCGCCATAGATGAGTAAGTACCTCATCCTTGTGATTCCCCAATCGTTGCTTCCTCTCCTGACTGTGGCTCTCCAGGATCCCTCCTGTCAAGCCTGCGGAGTCTCCTCCGGCCTCGCCTTCATCGCTAGCCTTGAGCGCCCCAAGCCTGCACGCCGCCCCTGGCGCGGGGTCGGCTGGAGAAGCAAGCTTGCCTGCCAGGTGCCTTGAGCCTGTGCCCTTGCTGCCTTTCCTTCGCAACCTTGCCTGGAACGCGGCCAGCCTACCCAGGACTCCTCCTCTGGTTGTGGACAGCAGCTGGTTGGCGTCAACCCTGGGCTCCTCTTCAAGTGGCGAGCCTGAGCCAGCGATCGTGGGGGCGCCAGCCCCCAGCCCCCTGCCGAGAGGGGGCTCACCGCTTCGGACCCCACCGACGGCGCCAGCGATGGCGGACGACATCAGCATTGTGCTCAAGCTTGCGCGCGAACGAAGCGTTGTCCAACAAGAGTTCTTCAAAAAGGTGATGGACACAGTGGGCCAGCTTGGTGGAGAGCCTGCGGATGTTAATGCGCGCCTTGAAGCCGAGGCCCTGCGGCTGATTGAGGAGCGGCATAAGCTGAAGGTGGCCATCCACCTTGAGCGCCACCAGCGCGAGCTTGACAATGCGAAGGCCGAGGCGTCCCCTGCAACCTTGCGAGAGGCCTGCTCCCAAGCCTTGGAGGAGGCCCGAGAAGCAGATCATCGCCGCGAGGCTGTGGAGAAGCACGCGTGGGAGCTCCAAGCCTGGAGCGCCTCCCTGGAGTAGCAAGTGGAGTTGCACCAGGCCTCCCTTGCATCACTGAAGGGGACGCCTATCGAGGAGGAGGAGCTCCGGAGGCGTGACGAAGTGCTGACGCTGGAGGCCGCCGAGCGCAATCTTGATCTTGAGCGGTTGGAGACGAGGGAGCGCCAGGTTACCCAGGAGGAGGACGATGTTGGCGCGCGCGAGGCTCGAGTCTGAAGAGGTCGACCGCCGCGTGGCAGAGGCTCACGCAGATCTTGTGAGCAGGTATGACCTGAAGCTGAAGCTGGTTGAAGCCGAGGCTAAGGGCAGGACTGCTGCCCTTAGGTCCAAGCTGACCGAAGCGGAGCGGCACGTGGAGGCCGCCGCAACCGCCCTGGTCTCGGCGCAGGCCGAGCTGACCTCCGCCTGTGCTGAGATGCTTCCTCTTCAATAGCGGGTTAACGATGCCGAGTCCATTGCGCAGCAGAATAGAGAGGAAGTGCTCCAACGGCAGACGCTGGAGCACATGCACGGCCCCATGCTCTAGGAACTCAGGAACAGGGCTAACGTGGCCCTGGGCAACATCTGTAACAAGAACGCCCCATGTCCTCACGTGACCAACTATGCCAGCCATCTCCGCTTCTTCACTGACGTGGTGACGCGCCTGGAGAACCGCTCCAAGAGAGCTCATCAGCTTGTTGTGGAGAGGAGCCGCAGCCTGCTTGGGCGTGCATTTTCCCGCGCCTTCAGCCATCTTCAGAACACCAATCCCAACTTTGACTTTGACACCGTCATTGCCCCGGTGCCTGGGGCCATCTAGGGTGACCTAGCGCGGTGGGTGGAGGACAACATGGATGCGCTTGTTAGGGCCTTTGCTTCCGACGACGGCGGGGTGGTAGCCGTGGCGGATGGTGGCGACGTGGTCGATGGTGGTGACGGTGCTGGCGATGCTAGTGTCAGCGCCAGCGATGCTTCTGGAGGTGACCAGGAGGATGTGGTGAGCGATCTGTCTGACTGATCCCGTGTTTCTCTACTGTTTATCCTGCATAAAAAAGCTCGGGCGCGGCCCCAAAGGTTGTAAGAGCATTTTGGGAGGGGAAGCCCCTCATGTAAAAAGATTGCCGTCCGTATGCTTTTAGGAATGATGCTGAACATGTGCCTCCATGATCCTACGGGCCCTGTGACGAGCTTGTTGTTGTGTTTTACCTTTAGCCAGGACAAGTCCTGAATAGGCTCGCGAGGTCGTGAGCCCCCGAGGATCCCCTGAGGGACTTGTCGACTCGGTCGAGAGGGCCTCGCGAGAGCGAGTGCCGGCCTTGGTATGGCGTGCGCGCAGTGGGCGTGCGCTTTGCCCAGCCCCACCCGCAGGGGGCTCGTGAGGGGGAGGCAGCTGGTGCGAGCTCCAAATCAAGGCAAGGACCAAAATGCAAGAAACACACGAACGAGAAAAGACACCCTCCCCGCACACACAAACGAAAATTCAACTCCAACTTAAATCCAAAGCAAGGAATCACGACTACAGAAAGGAAGTCAAAAAGCAAATGTCCGCGTCCGGCGCCAAGTCTAGTCTTCGACGTCTTCTCGCCAACGCGGAGCTAAGTGCTGCCACTAGGCGTGGGAGGGAGCCCCCAAGGCCCAAGGGCGGCTCTCCGGAGACTCCGGGGCATGTACAGCCCCACTCATTATTACGTGAGAGTGTCACAGGCGGCGAGCTTCACAGACAATGGGCCTTCTTCACAGGCACCGGGCCTTGCTTCATATCGCCAGACGAGGGCCCCGCCTTGTGCCGTGTCAAAACTGGCGGATCTCGGGTAGGGGGTCCCAAACTGTGCGTCTAAGGCTAATGGTAATAGGAGGCGGGGGACACGATGTTTACTCATGTTTGGGCCCTCTCGATGGAGGTAATACCCTACTTCCTGCTTGATTGATCTTGATGATATGAGTATTACAAGAGTTGATCTACCACGAGATTGTAGAGGCTAAACCCTAGAAGCTAGCCTATGATTATGATTGTTGTTGTCCTACGGACTAAACCCTCCGGTTTATATAGACACCGGAGGGGCCTAGGGTTACACAAAGTCGGTTACAGAGAAGGAGATCTACATATACGAATTGCCAAGCTTGCCTTCCAAGCGAAGGAGAGTCCCACCCGGACACGAGACGAAGTCTTCAATCTTGTATCTTCACAGTCCAACAGTCTGGCTAAATTATATAGTCCGGCTGTCCGAGGACCCCCTAATCCAGGACTCCCTCACCACCCTCAACCACCATTGACGGTGGCCGGAGGCCAAGGACGTCGCCAATTTGGCAAAGGGGACGCCAGCGGCGCCCTTGGCGACCACGGGTCCTCTGCCGGGGGTAGGCTTTGCAGAACCTCCCCGCCAGAGGTCCTACCTCCGGGGGACGCCTTGCTCCGTGCGCCGTGGGGAGGGGCCTGGCTCCCAGCCCCTCTCCTGCAGCCCCCAGTGCGCTCCTCCTGGCGGAAGTGAGGCTGCCAAGATGGGGCAGCCGTCCGCTGCTGTGACCTGAACCTCCTGAGACCCATGGTTAGCATAAGCTTGCTCCTGAGGAATTAGTGGTACTCGGTAGCTGCTGCTGCCAGCGCGGTTGGTGAGGCTTCCTTGAGGCTCCTGAAAAGGCTCGGCTTCTGGAGTCTCTTCCTCCCAGCCTGACCCGAGGAACGAGCCAGGGTCGTCTTCCAGCGCGTACTCCCGATCCACCATGCGGGGCACGTAAGCCTCCGAGGCCGCCGCCTGGAAGACTTCGTTGTAGTGCCCCACGCTCCATGTGGCCTGGCCTAGCGCGCCGTCTTAAGGATGGTAGGGCAGCGGCCCGCCCGGGCTGTAGGCGGCAATGTGCATGCCCTCGTCCATCGGAGGTGCACTACCAAAAAAAGACACATCCATGACATTTTGGGCAGAACGAATTTTTTTTCTGTCATACATATGACACTTCTATGACGATAATTGTGACAGAACCCGCTATCATCATAGATGTGGTGGGCTCCTACTTTTATGACAAAAAATCATGACATAAAATGGGCTTTTCGTCCTGGGCGGGCCGGAGACGCAGCTGCATGACATTCTTTGGGCTGTCCATGACGGAAAAAACCGTGGTAGAAGCGAGGGTAGGAAAATTTCGGGAGTTGCTTGCCACGGTGGAGGTCGGGGCGAAGCGATGCGCTGCTTTCTCTCGTACACGACACGCTGCATGTGCGAGGCGCTGGCTCTAATCGAACCCGAGCGAGGCGTTGGGCTCTAACTAAACCCGAGCGATTGAATCGCAGTTACGTTCTATCGAACCGGCGATCGATCGATGGTCGTTAATCGAACCCGATGGAGCGATTCGCCGCTACCGCTAATCAAGCCGATCAATTGACAAAGTGAGCGCTATGGGGAGGGGGTTGGATGAACAGTGAGTGGTGGCGTTGCCTCTAGATGAACAGGACCCCGTGGTGTGGAGGGCTGGATGAACAATAGACGATGGAGGGGTGGCCGTGGAGGGGTGGTTGAACAGGACCCCGTGGTGTGGAGGGCTGGATGAACAGTAGATAGTGGAGGGGTGCCCGTGGAGGGGTGGTTGAACAGTAGCTGGTGGAGTAGCGTGCGGTGGAGGCTGGATGAACAGGAGCCCGTGAAGGCTGGAGGAGGTCGACGATAGCCCGTGGAGGCTGGAGGAGGTCGACGGTGGAGATGAACAGATCCGTGGAGTCCTGCTTTTGCGGCACGCCACACCCTCCCGATGTACAGGGACCCTCGTTTTGACCGTGGCGCTCCAACACAAGTCCGCTTTCGTCCGCTTTGCGATGCGCCACACCCTCCCGATCAACAAGACCCCGTTTCGGACCGTAGGAGGTCCGCTTCTCCGCTTTTACGGGGCGCCACACCCTCCCGATCAACAGACCTCGCTTTCAACCGTAGGAGGTCCGCTTCCTCCGCTTTTGATGCGCCACACCCCTCCAGATCAACAGACCCTGTTCAATGTAGGAGGTCTGTTTCTCCGCTCGTGGTACGCCAGGCCTCGTTTCCATCGCCTGTTTCGTCCAAGCCCTCCCGATGAACACGACCACGCATTCCGTTCCGACCTAGCCGGTTGGCTCCCACGCGTTTTGTTGCCTCTCGATGAACACGACGCATTTCGTTGCCTCCCCATGAACACGACGCATTCCGTTGCCTCCCCATGAACACGACGAGGACGCTGTTTCTCCGTTCCAACCCAGCCATGTACACGAGCCCTCGCCGTACTTATGCGCAAGTAGGCGTTCGAGACCCCGCCCGTATGTACACATACGTGGTCGTCTTTTCTTTCTTGCACCCTGGCCGCTGTACGTACGTGTACATGCTACGTGCGTGCCTCTACTACGACACGTGCGCGCCTCTACATCCACCCGTATATATGTACGTACACCTTCACGACCAGAATGACAACGCTACGTACGTTTCGACCAGGTGGGTCCCGACTGTCAGGCACTTCCTTGCCTGCAAAGATGTAGCTGGTGGGTCCCAGCAGTCAGGGGGGCGAATCGGTTTTTTTGCCCGGACGCACTTCCTTGCGTGCGAAGATGTAGCTGGTGGGTCCCAGCAGTCAGGGGGCGAATCCATTTTTTTGCTTGGACGCACTTCCTTGCATGCGAAGGTGTAGCTGGTGGGTCCCAGCAGTCAGGGGGGAAACGTTTTTTTCGCGAAATACGGTGGCCCGTCCGGTGGGTCCCATTGTTAGGTGGAGGAATAATTATTTTATGCGTAATAAGGAGGCACTTCCTTGGTGCGGCCGTGGACCCAGCTGTCGACCTCTCCATGCACGATGCTCTTCCGATGGAAGTCGGTCATTGACCACATTGACCACGCCGTGCCGAGAGCACCACGGCGGTGGACGACGGCGAGGCCTAGGAAGGGGCGACACGGAGGCAGGGAAGACTCGGCGATTGTTTCCCGCGTAGAGGAGTATCTGATCAGACGAGGGTTTATTGGTTAGTCTGCCGTCGCGGAGAATAACAGCAGTGTGGGTGAGTAGAGGGATGGCTAGGCCAGCGATGGGAGTACGGTGGGGCGGTGAGGCTGCTGGCAGCAGGCCCGGCCATGGGAGAGCGAGGAGCGAGCAGTCCGTGAGCGCTTGTTTGAGCGGGCCGGAGCAGGAAGAGCGAGATTGAAGAAGACGACGGCCGTTGGATGGACATCCAACCGTCACTGCTTGTGCGTCAACCTTTTTTTAGGAAAGCCTCAAATCTGTGGAAAACAGCATAAAGCCCATCTGCCATTATTTCTAATAATTTACAGCCCATTTGCTAATTCTTAAGGTTTTTTTTGGAGCCCATATTCTTTTTGTTAGCATTCATCGCATATTGTGGCCACGGTTAAAAAATTATACGAAATTTTGCATATTTCAAAAGCGGTCGAACTGTTTTTAATCCCAAATTTCAACTCACATTCAAACTGATTTTAAAAATAAATGTATATCAATATAAAATCCAACAAATTCTCCATGCATAAAAATTAATGTAATTTAAAATCTTGAAATGAAATTTTTTTTTGAAACTAATTGCCGGTTTGATGTGTTTTAAAAATGTACAGCCCATTTCTCATTACTGATGGGCCATTTTCTCGGCCAGCCGAATGAAAGCTCTCCTCGTCTTGAAAGATTTGCAGCCCAACAGGCCTGACAAAGCAACTTACTTGGCAAATCACAAAAAAACTGGGCTGTGGCCGTGGACCCAGCTGTCAGCCTCTCCATGTACAGTACTCTTCCGATGGAAGTCGTTCCTTGACCATGTTGACCACGCCACGCGGAGAGCACCACGGGGTGGACGACGACGAGGCCTAGGAAGGGGACGACGCGGAGCCGGGGAAGACGCCGCAGTGGAAGCCCGCGCGGAGAGGAGTACGAGGGTTCACTGGTTCGGCTGTGGTGTGAGGCTGCCGTCGCCGCAGGGCCTGGCCAGCGGTGGGAATAGTAGGGGGTGGTGAGGCCTCCACGGCAGCACAGCCGGCCACGGGAGGCAGGAGCATGCGGCACGACCGGCGCTGCTTTGGGCGGCTGGAGCAAGAAGACCAGAGGTTGAAGAAGCACTACGGCTGTTGGATGGACATCGTACGGTCATTGGAGCTAGAATCGTTCATATTGACTAAGTTGAGAAAGCCCTTCGTCCCCGTCAACTTAGTAGGCCCACCAGACAGCCTCCCACCAAGGTCGGTCCCAGCTAGCCGGGGGAGTATTCATTTTTTTTTGCGTAATAGGGAGGCACTTCCGGTGGGTCCGAGCTGACAGCGGGGGGAACGTTTTTTTGCGAAATACTATGGCCCGTCCGGTGGGTCCCAGCAGTCAAGGGGAAACGATTTTTTTCGCAAAATATTGTTGGCTCGTTCGGTGGGTCCCCACTGTCAGCTGGAGGAATAATTGTTTTCCGCGTAATAAGGAGGCACTTCCTTGCGGCTGCCGTGGACCCAGCTGTCAGCCTCTCCACGTACAGTACTCTTCCGATGGAAGTCGGTCGTTGACCACATTGACCACGCCGCGCCGAGAGCACCACGGTGGTGGACGACGGCGAGGCCTAGTAAGGGGACGACGCGGAGCCGGGCCACGGGAGGCAGGAGCAGGCGGCACGACCGGTGCTGCTTTGGGCGGCTGGAGGAAGAAGACCAGAGGTTGAAGAAGCACTATGGCCGTTGGATGGACATCATATGGTCACTGGAGTATTGACTAAGTTGACAAAGCCCTCCGTCCCCGTCAACTTAGTAGGCCCACAAGTCAGCCCAACAATATGGTGGGTCCCAGCTAGCAGGGGGTATTCATTTTTTTGGGCGTAACAAGGAGGCACTTCCTTGCGTGCGAAGATATAGCTGGTGGGTACGACCTGTCAGCAGGGGGAACGTTTTTTTCGCGAAATACAGAGGCCCTTCCTATGGGTCCTAGCTGTCAGGTGGAGGAATCATTATTTTGCGCGTAATAAGGAGGCATTTCCTTGTGTGCGGCCTTGGACCCAGCTGTCAGCCTCTCCACGTACAGTCCACTTCCGATGGATGTCGTTCATTGACCATGTTGACCAGGCCGCGCCGAGAGCACCAGGGCGGTGGACGACGGCGAGGCCTAGGAAGGGAACGACACAGAGCCAGGGAATACTCGGCAGTTGTTTCCCACACGTAGGAGTACGAGGGTTTAATGGTTAGTCTGCCGTCGCCGGAGAATAACAGCATGTGTGGGTGAGTATAGGGATGGCTAGGCCAGCGATGGGAGTACGGTGGGGCCGTGAGGCTCTTGCGCAGCATAGCCGGGCCATGGAGGAGGGAGTAGGCAGTCTCTTGGCGCTTGTTTGAGCGGCCGGAGCATGAAGATCGAGATTGAAGAAGACGACAGCCGTTGGATGGACATCCAACGATCATTTGCTCTCGTGTGTTGACTAAGTTGACAGGGCGTTGCGTGTGCGTCAACCTTTTTTTTATGAAAGCATACACGTCAACCTGTAGTAGGCCCACAAGTCAGCCTCAAATCTGTGGAAAACAGCATACATCCCATCTGCCATTATTTCTAATATTGTATAGCCCATTTGCTAATTCTTAAGGTTTTTTTGGAGCCCATCTTCTTTTTGTTAGCATTACACCCCATATTGTGGCCACGGTTAAAAAGTATACGAAATTTTGCATATTTTGGTGCGGTCAACTGTTTTTAATCCAGAAATATCGATTCACATTCAAACTATTTTGAAAAATAATTTATATAAATATAAAATCCAAATAATTGTCCACGCATAAAAATCAATGGAATTTAAGATCTTGTAATGAAAAAAAATTGAAACTAATTCCCGGTTTGATGTGTTTTAAAAAAGTACATGCCATTTCTGGGCAAATCGAATGAAACTCTCATCGTCTTGAAAGATTTGCAGCCCAGCAGGGCCGATAAAGCAAGTAGGCCTTGTTTGGGTATTTCTTAAAAAAAAGAACTGGGCTAGCCATTTTCAGCAAGAAAAAAACACAACTGGTCTCATGATGTGGTAAACATAAATAAAACCCTTGCTAGACGGGCCACAACCCCCGCACAACCCCGTTGTTGCCCCTGATCCGTCGCTAAAATTAGTATAAATAACAACTGCTTGTTCCTCAAAAAAAACTGCGTGACTTGCTGGGTCCCTGGTGTCAGCCGCTCGTAGTGTAGTTCTCTCGTTTATTGACTACGTTGACAATGGCGTGAGCCCCAGATGTCCAACCATTAGGAGGAACCATATTTTTGGGCTTGTACTATAGAGGCACTTGCTTGCGTACTGCCATGAAGCTAGTGGGTCCCTACTGTCATCCTCTCCACGTACAATCATCTCCTTGTTCCTCTCGGATGTTGACGATGTTGACAATGCAAGAGGGCGGTGCACCGCGCACGGTGAGCGAACCAAGGCCGCAAGGCGGAGGACGACGACGAGGCCTCGGACGGAACGAACAGGAGCCGTTGAAGATGCGCCGGTCCAGTCGCAGCGAGAGGGGGTGTATGAGGGTTGGTTGAACGCAGGTGCGTGTTGGGGCTGACGTCGCCGGAGAATAACATGACGTGTGGGGGAATAGAGGGAGGGACTGGCCAACGTTGGAGGGTACGTATGGTAGGGCGGCGGAGGCGCAGACAGCCATGGGAGGCGGGAGCAGGCGGAGCCGATGGGGTGGTTTGGTTTGGGCGGCTGGTGGAAGAAGAAGACAAGAGATAGAAGATACACGACAGATGTTGGATGTCAATCCAACGGCTGCTAGGCAGAATCGTTTGTTGACTGGCTAGTAAGTCGACACTGATGAAGTCACGTACCTAGGGTAGGGTCATGGAGCTGTCCAAGATACCCTCCCCAAGGACATCTCTAGAAGAAACCACTTGTCAGTCGACCTAGAAGTATTCCACTCGACGGACTTGAAGACACTCGACTATGAAGCCAACCACTCGACCACCAGGAGATCTAAAGTCAGTCTGCACACAAATGGTCGGTCATTAAGTAGCTTTTATGGTCATCATAGCACTTTATGTGGGGCGTTACCAGTAACCCCCGATCTTAATGTACTTTAAACCCTGCATAACTGAGGGCTGGAGGGGTCTGGCAAACTCTATATAAGCCACCCCCTCCTCAGTGTAAAGGGTTCGCACCCGTGTAACTTATATGCACATACTACAGTCGACCGCCTCCGGGCTCCGAGACGTAGGGCTGTTACTTCCTCCGAGAAGGCCTGAACTCGTAAACATCTTGCGTATACAAGTACTCCATAGCTAGGATATTGCCTCTCCATTCCTACCCCCCTATTCTACTGGCAGACTTAGAACCACGACAGTTGACGCCCACTGTGGGGCAGGTGTCTTAGCGACTTATTGGAGAAGTTGCAATTTTTCCGATCCCCTTCATCATGGTTTCAGGTGGAGTTTTGGTTGAGGGCCACGAGATCCGTCTCGGCGCGCTCACGTTCATCGCCGATGACTCCGCTTGGCTTCAGGAGGCTCCACTCGACGTCGACGCGCTCCCCGTCCACGGGGCAACGCACTTTCACGCGTGCGTCCGCGGCGTCCTCCTGCGGCAACCGTCGACCCAGTATTGGTCGGCTCTGTGTAAATCCTCCCTCGATCTCCTTCCGCGCAAGCGCTTCGGTCGGTCGAGGCTTCAGCTGTGGGTGAGGCACGCGGTGGCCCGCCAGTCGGCCACTCCCCATGTCGCGGCAATCGAGCCCAACGAATCTCTCTACGGCCTGTTCGATCTGTCGACTGGCTCCGCAGAGACTGCATCCAAGTGCGACAGCAGTGATTCAGCGGTGGAGGTTCTGATGGTCAATGGACCATGTAGTACTCCTGGCTTTCCCCGCACCGACGCAGGCGACGGCGGAGGCGATCCGGCGCAGTTTCACGAAGAGTATCAACCCGAGCCCCTCACTTCTCTGCAGAGGGAAGAACTTCGCCGTCGTAACATGGATGCGTTACACACTCCTATCGATGGAGAAACCCCCGAGGCTCGTGCCTTAGAGGACGTCGCTAGGCCACTTGGCTGGCGCGCACTCGGTGAGAACTTCCAGCGGCGCTCGGCGATGCGCTGCAACGGGTTCCGCAGACTCGATCCTTCAACTCTTTCCGCCACCGACTCAGGTATATCGAACTTCGATTCAGAATCTAGTAGCTGCAGCCCGTATAGCAGAGTCGATTCAGCCTTCCCAGTCAGAGGCTGGTAGGGGTTTGCAACAGATCAGAGATTTACTCCAGGCAGCAGGAGACCAAAATTCAGCTGTATCACAGCCGTGGAATAGGATTCACAGCAGATCCGTCGCTGCGAATACAGTCCAGTCGGCCCAAAGTCTAAGATTGCCCCCGAGGCGTGAGGAGCGTGGAAGCCGGCGGGATGATCAGTACAAGAACCATGAGCAGTATGATCACCGATTCGATTGTGATGATCGACGTCGAGTTCCCACCCCTCCCCCAAGGGGTGGATCAGTCGCGCCTCGGCAGCGAGGATGTGAGACGCCTCACAAGTCTTTGGGCGAAGGATTCCAATGACCCGAAGAACCGAGCTTTGATGCGAGATCCATTCTCGTTCAGGGTTTGGCCGACAGGAACAGAGCTCACCGAGGAGGTCATGACAGAGATGCCCCCACCAGCAGCAGAGTGCACGTCTCAGGACCAGAGTGCTTCAGTAGAGCCATGAGGGCCGCAGTGATTCCTCCCAACCAAAGTTGGCGATGAGTCGATAAGTTCACTGGTGAGTCTAAGCCTGATACTTGGCTTGAGGACTACCGAGTGGCTGTTCAAATTGGCGGCGGCAATGATGAGGTGGCCATGAAACACCTACCCCTTATGTTGGAGGTTTCGGCCAGAGCATGGTTGAATCAGTTGGGACCCAGCAGCATTTACACTTGGGAAGATCTCGCCCGAGTGTTTGTCAGAACATTTGAAGGAACTTGCAAGCGACCAGCAGGGTTGACAGAGTTACAATCTTGCGTACAAAAGTTGAATGAAACTCTGAGGGATTACATCCAGAGATGGATCACATTGCATCACACGGTAGAGAATGTATCTGATTATCAGGCAGTCTGTGCCTTCAAGGAAGGTGTTAATAACAGAGAGCTAAGTCCCGGTCAGACCGGAGACATGACACTGAGTCGAATGATGGAGATTGCCACCAAGTATGCCAATGGTGAAGAAGAGGATCGGCTCCGGAGTGGCAAGTACAAGTCAGCCGCTCATGAAACTGGGAGAGGGAACTCCAGTCGGAAGCAGAAGCGGAAAGCCGAGCCAGCAGCTCCTGGAGAAGCCTTGGCCGTGACTCTAGGAAAGTTTAAGGGGAAACCCAAGGGGCCTTGGAACCCCAAAAAAGTGAAAGACCAAGATGGAAATGATGTATTGGACTTGCCATGCCACATTCACACGAAGAAATATGAAGAGGGTAAACTCATTTACCCAAAGCATACCACTCGACAGTGTCTGCTCTTGATTCAGCAGTTCCAGGGGAAGCAGCCCAAGGATAAGGAAAAGGAGTCAGACAAAGTTGAGGACAAGGAAGATAGTGATGGTGGATACCCCCAGGTCAATTCCACCCTGATGATTTTTGCTGACGTTGAAAGCAAAAGTCGATTGAAAGTTATCAACCGAGAAGTCAATATGGTTGCTCCGGCGACACCCAATTATTTGAAATGGTCTCAGACCGCCATCACATTCGACCAGTCTGGTCACCCGACGCACATAGCCACCCCTGGGAGGCAAGCTTTGGTGGTCGACCCAGTCATCAAAGGCACTCGACTAACTAATGTTTTGATGGATGGTGGCAGTGGCCTGAATATACTGTATGTAGAGACGTTGAAAGGGATGGGCATTCCGATGTCCAGACTCAGTACCAGCAACATGAGCTTCCATGGAGTCATTCCTGGAAAGAAGACTGAGTCACTCGGCCAAATTGCTCTCGATGTGGTTTTTGGTGATTCCAAGAATTTTCATAAAGAAAAGTTGACCTTTGAGGTCGTGGATTTCCATAGTGCTTATCATGCTATTCTGGGAAGGCCGGCGTATGCATGTTTCATGGCTCGACCATGTTATGTATACCTTAAGCTGAAGATGCCAGGCCCCAAAGGTGTGATCACTGTCACTGGCAATCGGAAGAAAGCGGAAGAGTGTTTCCAGAAAGGCTCGAAGATCGCCGATGCTCAGATGGCAGTGGTACAACTGCAGGAATACCAGAAAACTGCAGACCCGAGTGATTTGTTGCGAGCCAAGAAGCCCGCCACGGAATCAGCGTTTCAGTCGTCCGGTGAGACAAAGCCGATTCAATTCACCCGACCGACCCCGGTGCTGCTCCGACTCATATCTCGGCAACACTCGACTCCAAATAGGAAGAAGCGCTCATCCAGTTCCTCCGTGAGAACTGGGACATCTTCGCATGGAAGCCTTCTGACATGCCGGGTGTTCCCAGGGGGCTGGCTGAGCACCGTCTACGAGTCGACCCAAAAGTTAAACCCGTCAAAGAACATCTTCGACGGTCCGCTGTCCAGAAGAGAAAGGCCATTGGCGAGGAAGTGGCTCGACTCCTTGCAGCGGAGTTTATCCGAGAAATATACCACTCCGAGTGGCTCGCCAATGTTGTCATGGTCCCCCAAGAAGGACAAGTCACTCCGCATGTGCATCGACTTCAAACATATCAATCGGGCCTGCCCGAAAGATCATTTTCCTCTCCCCCTCATCGACCAAATAGTCGACTCGACTGCGAGGTGTGAGCTCCTGTATTTTTTATACGCCTATTCTGGTTACCATCAGATCCGTCTGTATGGACCCGATGAGATGAAAACAGCTGTCATCACTCCATTCGGGTGCTTCTGCTATGTCACCATGCCATTCGGCCTCAAGAATGCCGGAGCCACGTTCATGAGGATGATTCAGAAGTGTTTGCTCACTCAAATCAGTCGAAATGTGGAAGCATACATGGATGATATTGTGGTCAACTCACGGAAGGGTTCCGACCTGTTGACTGACCTTGCTGAAACATTTGCCAATCTCAGGAGGTATGATATCAAGCTTAATCCATCAAAGTGCACATTCGGAGTTCCTGGCGGAAAGTTACTCGGTTTTCTCGTTTCCGAACGAGGAATCGACGCCAACCCAGAAAAAGTTGGTACTATACTCCGAATGAAGCGCCCTGTGCGTGGGCACGATGTCCAGAAGCTTACTGGATGCTTGGCCGCTTTAAGTCGATTCATCTCTCGTCTCGGTGAAAAGGCATTGCTTCTTTACCGACTGATGAAGAAGTCAAACAAGTTTGAGTGGACTCCCGAAGCTGATGCAGCGTTTGCAGAGCTAAAAGCTCTGCTCTCCACCCAGCCGGTGCTTGCTGCCCCAATCAGCAAAGAGCCTTTGCTGCTTTACATTGCAGCCATAGGACAAGTCGTCAGTACAGTACTTGCGGTCGAGCGGGAAGAAGAAGGAAAAGCCTTCAAAGTTCAGCGCCCAGTATATTATCTTTCTGAAGTGTTGACCCCATCAAAGAAAAGATACCCTCATTATCAGAAGCTCGTTTATGGGATTTATATGTCCACGAAGAAGGTTGCTCATTACTTCTCTAACCATTCCGTTATAGTCGTCAGCGACGCCCCATTGTCAGAGATTCTGCACAACAGAGATGCAACTGGTCGAGTGGCGAAATGGGCGATTGAACTCCTTCCCCTTGATATCAAGTTTGAGGCAAAGAAAGCCATCAAGTCCCAAGCAGTAGCAGATTTCATCGCCGAGTGGATTGAACAGCAACTACCGACTCAAGTTCACTCGGAGCACTGGACCATGTTCTTTGACGGTTCTAAGATGTTGAATGGTTCCGGTGCAGGGGTAGTGTTGGTTTCCCCCCGAGGAGATAAGCTCAGATATGTGCTCCAGATCCACTTTGATTCCTCCAACAATGAAGCAGAATATGAAGCACTTTTGTATGGGTTGCGTATGGCCATTTCACTCGGCCTCCGTCGCCTCATGGTCTATGGCGAATTAGATTTAGTGGTTAATCAAGTGATGAAGGAGTGGGATGTCAGAACTCCAGCCATGACTGGTTACTGCAATGCAGTGAGAAAGCTGGAGAAGAAATTCGAGGGGTTAGAGCTTCATCATATACCCCGACTGAAAAATCAAGCAGCTGATGATTTAGCAAAAGTAGGTTCCAAGAGAGAAGCCATTCCCAGCAATGTGTTTTTGGAACACATCCACACACCGTCAGTTCAAGAGGATCCTTTCACCGAAGAAGCCCCACAGCCAAAAAGTGTCACTGATCCGACTGAAGTTGAGGTCCCAGCTGTGGTCGACCTGATCATGGAAGTTGTGGTCATCACTCCCGACTGGACAGTGCCGTACATCGTGTATATCCTAAGGAAAGAACTCCCAGAGAATGAAGAAGAGGCTCGACAGATCGTCCGTCGATCCAAGGCCTTTACTGTGATAAAGGGTCGAGTTATCTACGAAAGCGCAAGCGAGTCGGACGAAGTGTATAACACCGAATAAGGTCGATAATTCTTGATGATATCCACTCGGGGACTGTGGTCATCATCGTCTTCTCGGACCATTGTGGCCAAAGCATACCGAGCGGGATTTTACTGGCCAAGAGCAAATGAAATGGCGAAAGAGATAGTCGACAAGTGTGAAGGATGTCAGTTCTACTCCAATATGTCACACAAACCCGCGTCAGCCTTAAAGACCATTCCACTCGTCTGGCCCTTCGTTGTTTGGGGATTGGATATGATTGGACCACTGAGAACTGGCAGGAGCGGCTTCACTCACGTGCTAGTGGCAGTCGACAAGTTTACTAAGTGGATCGAAGCTAAGCCTATCAAGAATCTCGATGCATGCACTGCTATCAGTTTCATCAGAGAGTTGATATTCAGATATGGAGTTCCGCATAGCATCATCACTGACAATGGGTCAAACTTTGATTCTGAAAAATTCAAAGCCTTTTGCGCCTCTCAAGGCACACGAGTTGACTACGCTTCAGTCACTCACCCCTAGTCGAATGGACAAGCAAAAAGAGCAAACGGTCTAATTCTCAAAGGAATGAAACCCCGACTGATGCGTGATCTCAAGCACGCAGCCGGCGCATGGGTCGGCGAACTCCCGTCAGTTCTTTGGGGATTGAGGACTACCCCTAATCGGTCAACCGAACAAACTCCATTCTTTCTAGTCTATGGAGCTGAAGCAGTTCTACCGAGTGACTTGCTTCATAATGCGCCCCGAGTCGAACTTTACTCTGAAGATGAAGCGGAACAAGCCCGACAGGATGCAGTCGACCTCCTAGAAGAGGAGAGAGAGATGACCCTGATCCGCTCAACTATCTATCAGCAAGACTTGCGTCGATTCCATGCCAGAAATGTGAAGAGTCGAGCCTTCCAAGAAGGAGACTTGGTCCTTTGAGTGGATCAACAGAAACCACACAAGCTCGCTCCCACTTGGGAAGGTCCCTTCATCGTCACCAGAGTTCTCAACAATGGAGCATACCATCTTTACAACATTGATCGCCAGATTGATGGGCCTCGAGCTTGGAATGCGGAGCTGCTCCGCCCCTTTTATACTTAAGTACTCACTCGGATGAGATGTAATAAAAGTACCTCTGTAGTTTGTCTATCGAAGACAAGAATGTTATAATTTTCCCAGTGATTGTTATTACTTTTTGTTTACATGAGAAACCCCCTAGTGGGTGGCTTAGCTGTGAATCCGTTTCGCCTAAGTTTGTAAAAAAAATCCCTACCGAGTGGTGAGCCAGCCTCCCACTCGGGGTTTAGCTGCGAATCCGTTTTGCCTAAGTATTTGAAAATCCTACCGAGTGGTGAGCCAGCCTCCCACTCGGGGGCTTAGCTGCTGTCCAAGTACTCGCCTAAGTGTTTAAAATCCTACCGAGTGTTGAGCCAGCCTCCCACTCGGGGGCTTAGCTGCAGTCTAAGTACTCGCCTAAGTGTTTAAAATCCTACCGAGTGGTGAGCCAGCCTCCCACTCGGGGGCTTAGCTGCAGTCCAAGTACTTGACTAAGTGTTTAAAATCCTACAGTGGTGAGCCAACCTCCCACTCGGGGCTTAGCTGCAGTCAAGTACTCGCCTAAGTGTTTAAAATCCTACAGTGGTGAGCCAGCCTCCCACTCGGAGGCTTAGTGCAGTCCAGTAAGTCGCCTAAGTATCTAATACAATGTCGCTTTGCAAGGATGGCGAGGTGCAGGTCGATTGCTACCTTCTCCTTCCGAGCTCGCCACAAATACAATATCGCTTTGCAAGGACGACGAGGTGCAGGTCGATTGCTGCCTTCTCCTTGAACTCACATACAAAAATCCTACCGAGTGGAGAGCAAACCTCCCACTGGGGGCTTAGCTGCATCCGATTACTCGCCTAAGTATTTGAAAAATCTACTGAGTGGAGAGCAAACCTCCCACTCAGGGGCTTAGCTGCAGTCCAGTGCTTGCCTAAGTATTTAAAAATCCTACCGAGTGGAGAGCAACCCTCCCACTCGGGGGCTTAGCTGCAGTCCAGTGATCGCCTAAGTATTTAAAATTCTTACCGAGTGGAGAGCAAACCTCCCACTCGGGGGCTTAGCTGCAGTCCAGTACTCGCCTAAGTATTTAAAAATCCTACAGTGTGAGAGCAAACCTCCCACTCGGGGCTTAGCTGAGTCCGATGCTAGCCTAAGTATTTAAAATCCTACCGAGTGGAGAGCAACCCTCCCACTCGGGGGCTTAGCTGCAGTCCAGTACTCGCCTAAGTATTTAAGAATCCTATCGAGTGGAGAGCAAACCTCCCACTCGGGGGCTTAGCTGCAGTCTAGTACTCGCCTAAGTATTTAAAATTCCTACCGAGTGGAGAGCAAACCTCCCACTCGGGGGCTTAGCTGCAGTCTAGTACTCGCATAAGTATTTAAAATTCCTACTGAGTGGAGAGCAAACCTCCCACTCGGAGGCTTAGCCGCAGTCCGAGTACTCGCCTAAGTATGAAATCCATTCCAATCCGCAAGGACAACGAGGTGCAAGTCGACTGCTACCTTCTCCCTCGGAGCTGAGCCACAAGTACAATGTGCGCTCCATCCCGATCCGCAAGGACGCAGGTCGACTGCAATCTTTGCTCCATCCCTACCTGCAAGAACGATGAAGTGCAGGTCGATTGGATTTTCCACCTCAGAGCTGCGTCTCAAGCACTGAAGTATATTCCGAGTGAAGAACAAAGTTCGCTTGAAGGCTAATGAAAGCATATTCAATGATAAGCCAAGTTCAGATAACATCCTACGGATTCGGAAGTGCTCAGGCGTCAAGCCTGTAAAAGTTTATCGGTTACAAAACCACTCGGCATTCCGAGGCAAATTTAAGGCGAAGCATAGAAGTTTTTCCTACTCCTCAGGTGGAGGACTGGAGGGCGCGACAAACTGGTCCAAGTCAATTCCGTCAGCAATCCGAGTGGCAGCAGCAATGAAGGTCTCCATGAAAGATTGGAAGTCGTACTTCTTGGTAGTGGCAACTTTGATGGACGCCAGCTTTTCCTCTCGCGCCTCCTTGCTATGAACACGGACCAGGGACAGAGCGACGTCAGTGCCGCACCTGGCAGAAGACTTCTTCCATTCCTGCACTCGACCTGGAACTTCATTCAGTCGAGTCATTAGAGACTCGAGGTCATTTTGAAGCATCGCTCCTGGCCAGAGTGTCGTGTCAATTCGCGACACCGCAACCTTCAGTCGAGCAAGGTAGTTTACCACACCAGCGACACGAGACTCCAGTCGGAGCACGTTCATAGCAGCTTCATCCTTCACAAGAGAGTTAATGGGGTCCAAGCTTGTCTCCACTCGACTGATCTCCTCCTCGAAGTTTTGGCAGAATTCTGTAGACACAATTCAAAGATAAACCAGAAGTTCTGCGATGAGTCGATGATAACAAGTCAGTCGGGTAGGAGAGATTACCCTCAAGCATGATGAATAACTTCTTGGCGAGCCCTCCCAGATAAGCCTCCAGATCGTTCCTCTTCCCCACCAGTTCACTAGCCTTGTCATTCAGAGCTATCTTATCATTCTTCAGACGGCTGACCTCCTTGTTGGCCACGTCGAGAGCGGCTTTCAGATTGGCGTTCTCCTCTTCAAGTTTACCGACTGAAGCCAATTTTTCTTCCGCAAGCTTCGCTTTGTCCAAATCCATATACAAGGCCTCGGCAAGGTCATGGTCCTTCTTCTTCAGAGCCTCCTCCATTTTATCTGCAAAACGACAAAGAGGTCAGAATTAGGAATGGGCGAGAAAGATAAAGACGATCGTCAAGGTCTCACCAGCCATACCTTTTGCCGTCTCTACATACGCAAGTTCTCCTGAGCAAGCTTCAAGTCAAGGTTGAGCCGGATCTGTTTGTTTTCCAATTCAGTATAGCGAGCCAAAAGCTCGCAGGATTTCTACGAAGGGTCAGTCGACTTACATCAAAGATAGGTTGCTTCCGAGTGACTAAGAGAAAAATATTCAACAGTAGTCTCGGGGTCTACACCCAGTGGGTGCACTCAGCGTGCCCCCACTGGTTCTACCGACTTGGTCCGATCAGTCGACCGAAAGAGATAAAGAGGTTATGATCCTAAACCATAGCTAACTGCCAGCAGTCAGCCACGGTTTCATCATGATCTACCAAAACAAAACACAGGTTCTTCAGACCTTAATCGACTGGCAGCAGTCGACCATGGTCTCGGGGACTACACCCAGTGGGTGCACTCAGCGTGCCCCCATTGGTTCCAAGATTCCATTCGATATGGTCCGACCAGACCGAGTGAAGAAGTTATAGAGTGAACAAACTCAAAATACAAAGACTACAGTCGACTGCCAGCAGTCCACCATAGTCTCGGGGACTACACCCAGTGGGTGCACTCAGCGTGCCCCCACCAATCCAAAAATTCAACCGACACACCCAGTGGGTGTACAGATACAAAGATCTTCGAAAAGAGAGTCTTCAGATAGTATATCCTAACAGAACAAGCGGTGACCAACTAACCTGGACGTTGTTCTGAAGAGCTGAGCTAGCATCATAGGCCTCCTGGCTGGCTTCCCGGACCACCTTCACCTGCTCCATCATGATCCCCGCCTGGCGTATAGCCTCCTTAGCAGCACCCACTTGGTCCTCTGGGACGTGGTGTGTGGCGAAAAGGGAGGGCGGGTCAATAGTCGACGATGAAGGCCAAACACTCATCAGCGGCACACCGAAGGACACGGAAGTCCGAGTGGTATTGCCACCCTCCTGAACCGGTGTCTCAGGCACTGATGCAATCTGAGTTGTCTTGCCAGCCGGCGCCTTTCTATTCCTCCTCGGCCTCAGCGGCACCTCGTCGTCATCATCAGGAAGATCAATGACATGAGGTGGGGCTACAGGAAAGACCCAAAGTTAAAGATGAAAATCCAATCCACCAAAAGCGAAACTACACAGATCATACCAAGGTTAGAGGTGGCAACATCTTCCATTTCCTGGTCTTCGTTCCTGGCTGAGGTCTCAGAGGTAGCAGCTCTGCAGATTTCAGAAATCAGTTGATCAGTCAATGAGTCGACCAAAAGTATGTCCATGCTAAACAAGAAAACACAAGTTTTGCTGTAACCCGGAAATGGTGGGAATGGCCATCCTCATCTTGGGTAGGGCCTTCGTCGGCTTTGATGGCATTGCTCGGGGTTGCTTCGTCGCTTTTTCTGTCGATGCCGGAGAGGTCGTCCGAGGGCGTTTCATCGACTGCCCGACAGGCGCGGTAGCCTTGCCACGCTCGACCGCGGGGTCATGGGTGAGCTTGGATCGCCTTTCCGTGCGAGGAGGGTCGACTTCTTCCTCCTCTTCCTCCTCCTCCTCTTCACCGGAGTTGTCGTCATCTTCATCCTCCTCACCATCAGATTGCCATTCCTCCTGAGTTTCACCTCCGCTCCCCTCCTCCTCCTCGACCTGATCTTCCGCCCCGTTGGGCATCGAGTACATCTCAGTAGTGTCCTGGAAGACAACAAACAAGACAAAAGTCAGTCGACCGATTTTAAGCAAACAGGATGAAGAAAGCAGGATCATAGTCAAAGATGCAGGATTGGACCTTGTCTACTTCGTATGACTGGTCGAGTGGTGGAATCCTCCTAGCTCCTTGAGGGTTGTCCTTGTTTCCTGTGATGCTCGCCAGACACCTTTCCAGTGTGGCATCCTCGACCTCCTCCGGGTGGATCCTAGTGGTATCCTCAGTGACAGAGTACAACCACATCGGATGGTCTCGAGCTTGAAGCGGCTGGATGCGTCGTCGGAGGAAGACCTCCAAGATATCCATGCCAGTCACTCCGTCTCGGATGAGCTGGACAACGCATTCGACCAACACCTTAACCTGCGCCTTCTCTTCCGGGATCACCTTCAAAGAGGACGGCTTGTTCACACGGTCCATGGAAAAACGAGGGAGTCCAGTCGACTGCCCTGGCGTCGGCTGGTCCTTGCAGTAGAACCAAGTCGATTGCCATCCACGGACTGACTCGGGGTCCTTGCAGTAGAACCCTAATGAGGCCGACAACCCAAGAAATTCTCGCACAAAGACACGAAAGCAGCGAGATACACGATGGAGTTGGGTGTGAAGTGGTGAAGTTGTGCCCCAAAGAAGTTCAGAAATCCCCGAAAGAAAGGGTGAGGCGACAAAGAAAACCCGCGATCAACATGGGTGGCCAAGAGGACACACTCACCCTCCTGAGGCTGCGGCTCCGACTCCTTCCCTAGGAGCCGCGCTGATCTATGGGGGATCCGTCCTTCATTGGCCAGGTCGTCAAGATCTTTCTGACGGATCGTCGAGCGGATCTAGTCGCCCTGGATCCAGCTCTGCAGCAAGCCGACCCTTGACGAAGATCCGCCCCGACTGGTCGCCCTTCCCTTCGCCTTCGTCATCGCCTTCTTCACCCGCTCCAAAGCCGTTGTCTTCTCCTTCACCATCGTCGCCGGTGAAACGCGCACGGAGCAGCAGCGCTGAGATGGAGGCGAACGCGGAGAATAAGTCTGAGGAAGAGGGAGAAGAAATGAGAGCTCACTGTTCAAAAAACCCCCGCCCGGCACCATATATGAGGTTGCTTCCGAGCGACTGACTTGTAGGCCCGGGCAATCCTGTCAAATCCCGCAACAGTCGCGTGCGCGATACATGGTGAAAAGGTGGCGCGGAGATCGAGGCGTTCCTGCCTTATCCCATCCGAGTACCGCGGCCTCCTCCGCCCCGCGCGCTTCCCTAAATTCAGATCCCGCTAAATCCACGAACTGCGGAGCAACTTGTCTGACGAGAGATTTTCTCCGCTCTGTCGTTCGGAGATCTCCGAGTACGGAAAACTCACTCGATGGATACAAAGAATGGATCAAGGCGACTGAAAAGGAAGTTGATGCCGTCACCTAAGTTCATTGATCTAGAACAAGACATGCTCATCGCACGAAAAGTGGGTCGGAAGAGTTCTCAACTCCTTCCCCACTCAAACCTCGATCCATTCGGGGGCTAATGATGAAGTCACGTACCTAGGGTAGGGTCATGGACCTGTCCAAGATACCCTCCCCAAGGACATCTCTAGAAGAAACCACTTGTCAGTCGACCTAGAAGTATTCCACTCGACGGACTTGAAGACACTCGACTATGAAGCCAACCACTCGACCACCAGGAGATCTAAAGTCAGTCTGCACACAAACGGTCGGTCATTAAGTAGCTTTTATGGTCACCATAGCACTTTATGTGTGGCGTTACCTATAACCCCCGATCTTAATGTACTTTAAACCCTGCATAACTGAGGGCTGGAGGGGTCTGGCGAACTCTATATAAGCCACCCCCCTCCTCAGTGTAAAGGGTTCGCACCCCTGTAACTTATACGCACATACTACAGTCGACCGCCTCTGGGCTCCGAGACGTAGGGCTGTTACTTCCTCCGAGAAGGGCCTGAACTCGTAAACATCATGCGTATACAACTACTCCATAGCTAGGATCTTGCCTCTCCATTCCTACCCCCTATTCTCTTTGTCGGACTTAGAACCACAGCAGACACCACTTAGCCGGATTTGGGTTCAGCAGACCCTTGAGGTTCGAACACTGGGGTGCGCGCGGGATCTCGCCTTCTCCCTACCTGCACCCCGCCGCCTCGGTGGGATCTAAACTACGAAAGGAACAGCACAAGAGACACAGGGTTTATACTAGTTCAGGCCACCATTGTGGTGTAATACCCTACTCTACTTTGTGGTGTGGTGGATTGCCTCTTGGGCTGATGGTGATGAACAATACAAGGAAGAACAGCCTCACGAGGTCATTCTTGGCTGGTGCGATGAGCTGCTAGGGGAGTTCATTAGCCTCTCTCTATCTCTCTCGTTTGTTCTCTTGCTATCTTTCTCCATCCCTCTACCCTGTGGGTGGCTAGTCCTATTTATAGGCGGAGGCCTGGGCCTCTTCCCAAATATTGGCGGGAAGGGCGCCAACAATTGGCCATTTGAAGGGAACATATGGTACACTTATCCTGACTAAAGTTGGTCCTCGCTTTGTCAAAGGCTCTGGTGGTGGCCTTGGCTTGGGCTCCACAATGACTTCCTTCCTGCCGTTGGACTAGTCTTGGTCTCGTTACCTGAAATGGGCGTCTTTGCTTGATGCTCTCGCTGCGCTTGCTCCCTTTGCACCAAAGGGAAAGGAGGACACTCGTGGGCTGGCGCCCGCTGGCGTCCTTGGTCGTCATGGCTTGCGTCATGGGCACCTCGTGAGGTACCCCGCCTTGATCTCTCCGCCTCCTCGCGAGCCAGCCTGATGAGGCCGTGCCTGAGGAAGCTCCATGTCGTCTGCCCCGCGAGGCTTGTCCCCTCACGAGGGTCATGAGTTCGTGTTGATGAAAATGGGCCGTGATGGGCCCCCCTTTTGAGCCATGCTGCAGGCCGCAGGCAGGCAAGTTTGGGGACCCCCGTTCCTAGAACGCCGACAGTAGCCCCCGGGCGCAAGGCGCGCCCGGACTTGGCCGAGCAGAGAGGCGAAGGGCAAGTCTTGAGCGCCGCGGGCCCTAACAGCCTGCGGCCTTGGGCGCCGCGTGGCGGTTGATTGGACATGGGCGTCTCCACTTCCCCATGACGCATCGGCAACTGCACGAATTGACAAGTCCCTGCATGCACAGCGGGTCATGATTGCCTGCGATCGTGGGGGTCGGCGGTTGGCCTTCCCTGGCTATAAGTACGGGACAACGCCTGCCCTTCTAGTCCATCTCCTCCTTGCTTCTTCTTCTTCTCCATGGCTCCGCCGAAGAGGTTCTCGGCCGCAGAGAAGGGGAAGGCTCGCCAGGTAGGGCCTGACTCTCCCCCGCCCAAGCGTGGTCGAGGCCGTCCTTGCAAACACCCTGTGGCTCCCATGGTGGCTCCTCGTGGTCGTGGAGGTGACCTCCCGCGCGGTGGCGGGCGGCAAGCCGCGGTTGGGGGGTGCGCTACGGCCGTGCGTCCCCCTAGGCCACGCTTCCACTCGGCAGAGATGCTGCCGGAGTTTGTGGTGTGGTCAGTGGAGCCGACCGGCACCCGACTCCAGCTCCCTCGCTTCCTCCTAGGTGAGCTTCTGGCCGGTGCCCCGGGCGACCTCTGGCTTCAGGCGGATGGTTGCTGCAGTCGGGCCTCCTGGACTTCGCTGGAGGTCTCTGCTACGTGGAGCCTGGCCCTGGCCCACGGCTGGCAAATGTTTGCCCGCGTGCGCGGTCTGAGTCGGTGATGCACCCTGCACTTCAAGTTCGACGGCGACGCCACCCTCTACGTGAGGGTATTCATGAAGATGGTCGCCGCACTGGGTGCTGCCCTGAGAACGACGACCGTGGCCGCGGGTTCAACCTCAGCGACGATGAAGACGACAACGCGTGCGGGGTCGGCGACGCCTGGCTCGTCGAGCCAGCGGCTCTTCTTGAGGCGGCTCCTCCAGCGGTGGCGCGACCAGCCTCCGCGTCGCCCTCGCCCGCTGGAGGGAGGTAGCGAAGTCGCCCGCCGTCTTGCCCGGTGAAGCGCGAGAGAGTCCGCTGAGCTCCGGAGGCAGTTCGAGTCTCCCCCGCGAGTTGGTGTCGGGCGAACCGCGCCTGTTTTGCCCTTTTTCTTTTTCCTGTGCAAAGAAACAGTAGTGTAGGGCCCTGCGTGGGCGTGCTTTGACTATTGCTGTTAGTTATCGTATTGTTTCTGCTATCCTGGTATTATGCCCTTGTGCTACATGCTCGCGCGTAGAAATTGCCTGGCTCGGGGGCGCCTGTCCTGGCCCTCGTCGAATGCTTCATGTCCTGCGAAGGTTAGTCTGGAGAGGTAGTTCCCGGCCTCAGCTGGGGAGGCGACCGACCCAGGTCCTGTGTTTGTGTCGCGGTGCCCGTGAGGCGTGGTCTGGAGGGGTGCTCCTGTAGCAGACCCGGGTAGGGAAACCTCGAACAATAAGGGCAGGGAACACTCGCGGGGGCGCCCAGGCTGCTCCCCTCGCGTGACCTTGCGCGAGAGAAATCGAGGTAAGTGGGCGAAAGGTCGAAGAGCCACAAATCAAAAATGATAACAGCTTTGATAAAGCCTCAAATGAGAACGAACAAGCCAACTGCAAAAAGCAAATGAAAAAGCTGCGTCCGGCACCTAATCTAGTCTTCGACGTCTTCTCACCAGCCCGGAGCTAAGTGCTGCCACTGGGCGTGGGAGGGAGCCCCAGGGCCTGAGGCCGGCGCTCCTGAGACTCCGGGGCGTGTACAGCCCCAACTCATTATTACGTGAGAGTGTCACGTGCGGCAAGCTTCACAGGCATTGGCCCTCTTCATAGGCTCCGGGCCTTTTCCAAAAAGGCAGCTTCACAGGCATTCGCCTTCTTCACAGGCTCTGGGCCTTTTCCAAAAAGACAACTTCACAGGCATTCGCCTTCTTCACAGGCTCTGGGCCTTTTCCAAAAAGACAGGTTCACAAGCATTCGCCTTCTTCACAGGCTCTGGGCCTTTTCCAAAAAGACAGCTTCACAGGCATTCGCGTTCTTCACAGGCTCTGGGCCTTTTCCAAAAAGACAGCTTCACAGGCATTCGCCTTCTTCACAGGCTCTGGGCCTTTTCCAAAAAGACAGCTTCACAGGCATTCGCCTTCTTCACAGGCTCTGGGCCTTTTCCAAAAAGACAGCTTCACAGGCATTCGCCTTCTTCACAGGCTCTGGGCCTTTTCCAAAAGGACAGATTCACAGGCATTCGCCTTCTTCACAGGCTCTGGGCCTTTTCAGGGGTAAAACCTCCGGAGGTGCTGGATGTTCCAAGCGTTCTAAACTGGCACCCCCTCCGAGGTCTCCAAGCGGAGCAGGGCCTGGAACATGAACAACCTTGAGCAGGCCCTCCCACATGGGAAGAGCTTATGCAACCCTTCCTTGGAAGAACCCGCTGAGCACGAGGTCCCCTACCTCGAGAGTTACAGGCGGATGTTGCGGCAGTGGTATCGCCGCAATGCTTGTTGGTACCTTGCTGCTCGCAACGCAGCTTCTCGATGGCGCTCCTCCCCCAGCACGAGATCCGTCCCCCGCATGGCGTCCTACTGCGCCTCGTCGAACGCCAGGACCCGTGCGGAACGCGTCGACCTCGTGAGGAAGGACTGCCCGGCTCCATAGACCAGGAAGAAGCGGGTCTCTCGGTTGGCTTGGTTGTGGTCGTGCGGATGGACCATAGCACAGACTGAAGCTCGTCGTACCAACCCCTGCCGCAGGCCTCCAGTTTATTCCTGAATGTTCTGGTTTTGAGGCCCCTCAGGACCTCTGCGTTGACCCGCTCGGCCTGGCCGTTGCTTCGGGGGTGCGCCACCGAAGCGTAGCATATCTGCGTCCCAAGGTTAGCACAATATGTTTTGAAGAGGTTACTGGTGAACTGCGAACCGTTGTTAGTGATGATGCGGTTCGGCACCCCGAACCGGCTCACGAGGCCCTTGACGAACTTGACCGCAGTACCTGCGGGGATGGTGCGGATGGCTTCCACTTCAGCCCACTTGGTGAACTTGTCCATGGCGACGTAAAGGTAGCGATAGCCCCCTGGCGCCTGAGGAAACGGGCCCAGGATATCCAGCCCCCAGACTGCGAATGGCCACGAGAGGGGTATAGTTTGTAGGCCTCCTGCTGGCTGATGGATCTGCTTGGCATGGAATTGGCAGGCCTCGCAAGCCTTCACTAGCTCTACGGCGTCGTTGAGCGCAGTAGGCCAATAGAAACCGCTCCGGAATGCCTTGCCCACGAGGGTTCGTGATGACGAGTGATGCCCACAGTCTCCACCGTGTATATCCGCCAGCAATTCTTTCCCTTGCTCCCTGGAGATGCAGCGCAGTGCCACATCATTCGGCCGCTTCCGATAGAGCTCTCCATCCCTGATACAGTATGCTGTGGCCTGCCGCGCCACGCGCTCCGCTTCCTCCTCCTTCTCCAGCAGGGTGCCTTGCATTAAGTAGCTCCGGAATTCTGTGATCCAGCACCCCTCCTAAGGCTCCATCGTCAGGAGCAGGCGCGCTCCTGAGGTTGGGCCACAGATCGGGGCTCCTGAGGCAGGTGGCTGGGGGAGCTCCTCTCGAGGCTGCGCCGTGTTTGATAGTGATGGCATGGCGGAGGGCTTGAAGAGCCGCTCCTCGAACACACCAGGCTCCTAAGGTAACCGCCTGGATGCTCGTTTGGCGATGTCGTCGGCCTCCTGATTGGTGCCTCGGGGCACATGCTGCAACTCCAACCCCCAGAATTGCTTCTCCATCATGCGGACCTCCGCAAGGTAGGCTTCCATGTGCTCATCTTTTGGCTCGTACACCTTATTGGAGAAATTGACAAGGAGCTGCGAATCGCCCTTGATGGTAAGGCGCTTCATCCCCAGGGCTGCCGCGGCCTTCAAGCCCGCTATTAGACCTTCATACTCCGCTATGTTGTTGGAGACCTTTTCACCTTGCTGGAAACAGAGCTGCACAGCGTAGTAGAGCTTGTCCTGAGTGGGGGATATGAGCACCGCCCCAGCCCCAGCGCCATGCCTGGAGAACGCCCCATCGAAGTACATGACCCAGCGCTTCCCGGAGAGAGGGACCGGTCCTCGTCGGCCTTGAGGCCGGGTGCCTCCGTCCATTCCGCCACGAAATCCGCTAACGCGGCCCCCTTGATGAATCTGGTTGTGCTGAATTCGAGCTGAAACGCTTGCAGTTCAATGGACTACCGCCTCGCTTTCTGTTTTACGGGGTGTACGTTGGGGCACACGTGGAGGTGATGCTCGATTACGCCCCTAGGGATCCCCGCCAACTGATCAGGCTCCCAGGCAAATACCTTCTTGTTTGCGCGAGGAACTTGACCAGGCCTCCTCTGCTTTCGGGCTCGAGGTTGGCGCCTATGGTGAAAGTGGCGTCGATGGACCCGTCCTCGTCGATGGGTATTTGCTTGGTCTCTGCCTTGTCTTGGGTGAACAAATGTTTCTTCTTGGTTGGCGCAGCCCCTTGAGCTCGGGGTCTCTGCGTCGGCGGGTTCTTGCTTAGCTCCGCCCGTCTTGAAGGCGAGCTTGAGCACTCATGGCGCATCTCCAAGGTCCCGGGCACGGTGAGGACGCCGTTGCTCCGGGCATCTTCATGAGGTTGTACGCCGGGTGAGTCGCGGCTATGAACTGGGCCAGTGCTGGGTAGCCGAGGATGGCCTTGTAGGGGAGGCCGATGGGGGCGATGTCGAAATCGACCTGCTCTGTGCGAAAGTTGTCGCAGGTGCGAAAGTTACGGGAGCGGATCTGTCCCAAGGAGCTGGATGATCCGCCTCCGGCCTTAAGAAAGGCCGGCTGGGCTGCAGCCGCTCCGGGTATCAGAGGAGGTTGAAGGCCTCGGCCGAGAACACGTTGAGGCCAGCGCCGCCGTCTATGAGAGTCCTGGTGACGGCCACCTGGCAGATGGTGGGGGTGCACAGCATGGGGAGCGCACCCAAGCAGGCTGAGTTGGAGGGGTGGTCTTCCGGGCTGAAGGTCAGGCTAGCCTTGGGCGCCGACCGTCTGGGGGCCTCTGCTGCGTGGAGGCAGGCGCCACCCAGCGGATGAACGGCAGCGTGGTGACTCGAGGCGGCGCCCGCGAGCCGCCAGAGGGCCGCGACGACGGGCGCCAAGCGGCGTTGTGGGTGAGGAAGAGGCGGATGAGCTCTTCCCAAGAGGCCCAGAGGCTGCCGGAAGGTGCAGCAGCCATCTTGTGGAGCGTCGGTGAAAGCCATAGGGAGCGATTGGCCATGGCCTGTCATCACCTCCAGCCGAGGACGGCTTCCTCCTCGCCCGGTCGGAAAACCATCGGATCGGTCGCGCCGTTGTAGCACGGCGGCGTTGTTGGCTTGAACTTGTCCGGCCACCGTACCCGTTGCAAGGCCGGGGCCAGGGCTCGAGCCCAGCGCCCCAGCTGGTGGTCTTGGCGGCCGGGCGGGCAGCTACCTGCTTATTGCAAAAGCGGACCGCGGCGGTGGCGGAAGAAACTCCGGCGCACCTACCTGGCGCGCCAAATGTCGGATTTCGGGTTCGAGCAGACCCTTGAGGTTGGAAAAGGGGGCTGCGGGATCTCGCCTTCTACCTACACTGCCGCCCGCCCGGTGGATCTAAACTCTGAAAGGAACAGCACAAGAGACACAGGGTTTATACTAGTTGGGCCACCATTGTGGTGTAATACCCTACTCTAGTTTGTGGTGCAGTGGATTGCCTCTTGGGCTGATGGTGATGAACAATACAAGGAAGAACAGCCTCACGAGGGTCTGTCGGCCATTTTGAAGGGAACATATGGTACACTTATCTGACTAAAGTTTGTCCTCGCTTTGTCAAAGGCTGTGGTGGTGACGCCTGGCTTGGGCTCCACAATGACTTCCTTCCTGCCGTTGGAGTGGTCTTGGTCTCGTTGCACGAAATGGGCGCCTTTGCTTGATGCTCTCGCTGCGCTTGCTCCCTTTGCACCAAAGGGAAAGGAGGACACAGCGGTGCTGGCGCCCCTTTGGCGTCCTTGGTCGTCATGGCTTGCGTCATGGGCACCTCGTGAAGTACCCGCCTTGATCTCTCCGCCTCCTCATGAGCCAGGCTGATGAGGTCGTGCTGAGGAAGCTCCATGTCGTCCGCCGCATGAGGCTTGGCCCCTCGCGAGGTCTTGAGTTCGTGTTGATGAAAATGGGCGTGATGGGCCCCCTTTTGAGCCCCACGCCGCGGGACGCAGCAGGCAAGTTTAGGGACCCCGTAAGTCGACACCACCTTGGATAGGCTATTTCCTCGCGGGTCCCAAATGTCAGAATCCAAATCTATCACTGTCATGCAACCTTTCCTATGAAAATTTACAGTCCATTTGATGTGCTAGTTCGAAATAAGTTTGTGGGTGCTGGTGGGGGCTAATCACTTGGCTTCTGTAATGCACAGTGAGCTCAAGCAGCTGGCATGAGTGATGTTATTTCCCTTGGTTGTGATTTGTTACAATATTTCACTCTAAATTAAACGAATGGCAAGCCATTTGCCTTGTTTCAAAGAAAATATGACAGTCACAGCCGAGTTGAAAAGGGCAGGAACATCTAACTCCAGCTTACAAACTATACAAAAGCACGAGGTTGATTGTTCATCAGGTTTACAAAAAAACCCAGATTGAAAAGGGCAACAACATCTAACTCCAGCACTATTTTTGGCAGTCACTGTCAAATGGATCGGTCAGGTCCATAGAATGAACATCCTGGGTCGTAAAATTTACTCGATTATGACCACAATATGTTGTAAATAGAAGCCCGATGCGTTCAGAAGCTCTTTTGCCCACCTGAAACTCCTTTTTTTGCTCTTCGACATACCCATCCGTCAAAACCATGCTGCTGATAAACTTAAGCCTGATGGACAATAGTAACCTTGCATTCAGCAGGAAGAATGTGACAAATCTTGTGTTTGCACGGTTGGCTACATATCGTTCTAGCGTTATTGTCTTCAATCGAATCGGATGCTTATGAATCCACCGATTGGTCATAACTTTCTTACCCCGTCCTATTGCCTAAATATACATGAAGATTGAAAAAAGTTAAGGTCTAAAAGAAGAGTGTCGAAAGAGCAACAACTGAACGGTTAATTCTAGTGCACTATATGCGGGCTTCCAATGTGCGTGAAATTATCACCTTTATATACAACTTCTCCAGACATGGAAAGCATTGTAGCAAGCCAATAATCTTGTTCAGATCAAAACTATTCATTTGGATATATAAGATCTTGACAGAATCCAACTCCATTGATAGGCCATCCATGGAGAAACTCTTCATTGAGCATAGAACATAATATTAGTACAAAATGTGTACTCCAAGATGATATACAAATTATGCGCAGAAATTTAAAATGCAGCTTATGGTTACAAGTGTAGATGATAATATAAAGTACACGAAGAACTGTGGAGCCAAACACCATATTGAAATGAGCACAAAGATCATGTATTACACCCAAGGTCTCGGTTTAGGCGCGAGAGAGGATGGTTATTTACAGCGGTGAATAACTAGAATCAAGGATCAACCTTTGAAGTGAAGGGGCATCTTGGATGATGAGCTGCCTTCCGTCAAAAGAAATTCCAATTCTTACAAGGTTAGGCGACTTTATTTGGAGACAACCGATTCTAACTGTGAAAACAAGCACCAAGCACTCCAGCGCAGGGCAACTAGAGTGGATGATGCTGTGCAATGAGGCCTCCGATATACGAACCCGCACAAGTGAAAGTTTCTTGAGAAATGGGAGTCGAAGGTTTAGTACCAGTTATGCAGTAGGTAGCACAACACAAAGGTGGCGGTGTGGAGAGAGGAGGAAAACCACGAGATGGACATCGGTCTTTGAGGCACAAGTTCATGGCGTTCGGTATGTGGTATGTGATTTCCAGGGGAATAGTAGAACTCAAGCAGCTGTAGTTCTGTGAATTCAGGGGATTTCAGCCAGGCGTCCACCATGCAGGGCATGGTATGCTTGCTCAGGTAGCATGGCGGGATCACGAGGCTTTGAGCGGAGCCTGGTGGGAGGAGATGATGGCTCTGGGGATTTCAAAATCATTGAAGAGAGATAGCTGATGACAGTCGAGATTAAGGGGCACGGCGCGCCATAGAGGGCGCCACCGAATTGAGAGGACTTGGGTGCGGCAGCAATCCTTGGTGGGGAGAAGCGAGATGATCTCCCCAAGGATGGCGTCCGGGAGATCGCTGATCACGGTCCACCGAGATTCTCTGGTTCTGGGATCCGGTGGGGGGGGTCGCCGCTTCTCCCAGCTTGCGGGTGCGGGATCTACAACAGGCGTCGCCACTGGCGGGAGCCTCATCTTCTTGGCGCTAGGGTCAGCCGACTCCATTTTCCTCGAGGGCGTCGCGTCGCGCTCACGTATTTGAGCAGAGTAACGAATGACGAGCCTAGTTGTAGTGTGAGGGAAGAAGAAGGGGAGCTGGGGTTTTACATAGGAGTGAGGAAGAAGGGGAGCTGGGGTTTTCTGTAGGAGTGAGGTGAGGAATTTGGGGAGTGCAGTGGGCGAGCTGGCGTGAGTGGGTGGGAGCGAGGAGGAAGAAGAGCACCTAGGTTTTTTTGGGGGGTGTCTTTGGGTGTGGGTGGCGCCTTTTGAATTGATTTTACTATTTACTAGTGTGGATTGGCTGTTTTGTCTTGGGCCCAGAGAAACAATTACTACTAGTATAGTGGAGACACTCTACAGCTACCCAGAAAAACAATTACTACTAGTATAGTGGAGACACTCTACCGCTTCTGGCTCCTCCTAGGTCATTGAAACGTCTCCCTCTACTGAATGCCGTTATACTTTTGTTCACCGACATGCGGGCCATGCAGCGCGTGGGCCCAAATGCCATCCACCAAATTAGAAGGCAGTATGCAAGCGGAGAGTCACCCGGTCGTGGTGCAGGCGATGTGAGCCGTCGTATCACAAAACCCCACCTCCCATGATCTAAGTTTGTGGACGAAGCAACCATCATTTCACTCTTCGCTGAATCCCTTCTCCCTCACCGTCTTCAAGAAAGGCAACACTTCGCATCTGCCACGGTTCTTCTCTCCCAATTAAGGGAAGGTAAGCGGATCCGTGATGTTGGTATATTTTCATTCAGAGAAAAAAAGAACTTTTGCAAAGCGATAACGATCCTCACTCTCTTTTTGTTTCATTGTCATTGCGATTGTGTTTTCCTTTCGGTGGTCTCCTAGTATTACGTCGGTTTCATGATGGACCAAGGAGAACCAGGCAAAGATCTGCCGATATTGGAGCGGAGCGGGAGGCTGATCCCCACGAGACGAGAGCTCCAAGAAGATGGAGGCAGCCACCGAGCCGACCCAGATCGCTCACGGCCACTCTTGAGATGGTCAACGCCCGTTTGAGGTTACAGCCCCGTGGCACTGCAGAGCAGTTTTCCCCTTCGAGGATGTGTCCCCCCCTGCTGAGCTGCCCAAGGTGATTTCCTTCTTTGCCGATCTCGATTGTGGTTTTCATCTAAGTATGTGGTGATTTTTTAGAAAAGGAAGTATGTGGTGATTAATAATGCAAAATTTTATTAGCTTCGATGCCATGCTATACATAGTGGTTTAAATAACTTGTGTTTCTTATCTTTGAAAAGTAATTCAGAATTTGTTTCTGTTTCAATTAGAGCCACTGATGCAGAACAAGGATTGTGTGGTTGTGCATGTCACTTGCTATGAGGTGGACGACCTGAATATCGCCTTTGGGAAAACAGAGTTCTTAGGCTGTTGGATCACGGAAGCCATTTGCGGTTATACCAATGAAGAGGTGTATTCCAGCCTCACTTGTTGTCGGCGTGTTGTCGGGGTGTCTTGAAGCAAGCAAGAAGTTCAAAGCTACTCCTTCGTTTGTGAGGCATCTGTTCTTGTCAAGCTTACGCGGGAAGATGACGTGGCATGCCTCCACAAACAAGTTTATCAGTGGCAAGGCCACAAGGTTGTCTTCATGAAGGTTCACAGGATTGAGCTGCTGCGGGACGTCCTCGATGATGTTCATGGCAAGGTCCGTCTTGTGTCCAGCCCAAATTAGATCGAGGCATGAAATAGTTGCCCCAGCTAGTGTTTAATAGTAGTTTGGATTGTGTCTAATTATCCGAACCTTGCCTATTATCGACCCCTCTGGGGCTAGTACTCTGTTTGAATCCGTCTATGGGAACTGCTGCTACTTTTGTGTGCCCGTGAATCATATAAGCAACTATGTATCTTATTACAGTGGTTCATGCAGTTAATTGAGGCCACAATGTAATAAATTCCAAACGTTCAACGCTAGTCCAGCGCTCATGTGGAACACTCACATTAAACTCGTCTTCATAAAAATCTTGAAAAGCATAAGTTAAGCAGTTTTATACATCTCAATGATTCATAGAACATAACAAACATATACTAGTTCACAGCAAAAGACAAAGTTGTGAGAAGGTTTACAAATCAGGAAAAAACAAGCAAGGCTTCTCTGAGCAAAGGGCCTCCCGGCAGGCTTAAATTTCCTGGAGTTCACTCTGGTTTTTCTTGTTGCCACCATCCAGGGTTAGGTTCTCTCATTCCAGAATAACCAATTATAATTGTGGTCTCAGCTGGAATGCTGAACTGAACCATGCGATTATCTTGACCAGGTGAAATTCTTGTGCATTCCACTAAATTTAAGCACCGCTATTTGCAGAAATAAGCAGACCACAATGCCTCTTGTCCGCGCACCTGTCCAAAAAACCGTCGTGCAGCCGTGCCAGCTAGTCCTCGGTCCATGGATGAACTGGTAGAAAGTGCATTCCGGACTAGGATGCAGTTGTTTTCGCTTGTCCCTGCACTGCAATCAGGAAGTAAAACGTATGAATCAACCGTTTAGATTGCGTTGGTCATTCTACCTTAGTTACTACCAATGTAGGGATACCTTGAAGGCGGGAGGTTAGGCAGCGACAACGAGGATAGCCATCTCATTTTTCGCAGTTGTACTAAAACTGAGGTGTGTGCTTTTGATTGCGCGGATAGAAACGATACAGAGACAGACATCCCGAAACGTTATGGAGACAGACATCCCTGTTTGCGCAAATATGAAATACGGTTATTTAAACAATGACAGATATTACTACTTTCCCCCGTTTCCTCTTAGAACCAAGTCCTAGATTCATGCTACAGCTTTCCCACTTTCTTCCCTGTTTGAACCAACGCTTTGAGTCGACTGTATGAACTAGCTTTACTTCTAATAATAGTAGAAGTCTAGGTGGCTTTGGAACAGCGGACGGAAGTAGAAAAGGATCCACACGAAGGGAGCTGGGGCAGTCGAGCAAGGCAGGTTTCGAAGGAATATATGCCTAAGGGTCATTGGCATGTGGCAAAGATGGCGTCGGGAGGCCGCATCTTGGCCACAATGCCGCAGGAAGGAAGAAGGGGTCGGAGGCCCTCCCGAGCAGCTCTCTCGGAGAAAGCAGCACGGCCGCCCGATCGGGACCAGCGGGCAGCCGTTGGTCTCCTCCCTCGCCGCGCGACGACAGCGTGAGCGATGCACCTACACCCCTGCCCGGTCGAGGTTGTCCGGCGGATTTGTGACCAGCCATGAGAGAGAGAGAGAGAGTGGCCACCTATGTCTTGCTTAGATCTGGAGAGCATGAGAGAGTGAGCGAGAGGAACCCTAGTAAAGCAAGCGCTAAGGCTCCTGCTTTTATATATAGTGGAGTGATTTTGTTGTACCGGCTTCAAAAAATGCGCTCCTCGTGTACCAGCAGTGGGTGTGAGAGAACTAGTGCGTCGTGCACCGCTTCTCTTCGTGAGAGTACAATATATACTATGCCCAAAGAGCGTTACGCATAGAGTAATAATATAAGTGTGTGGCGTGTGAGCTAAAATAAAATGTGCGCGCCGTCTTTTGTTTTTAGAAGTTACGAGGTAGGGTGTGAAGAGCACATATGTGCGTGGCGTCTACCTGTAGATAGACGATGGGTGCCACGTGCGAGTCTGCGAGAGGACTCGGGAGAGTTGTGACTCGTGAGGGTGCGTGTGCGTGAGAGAGAGGGGGCGCGTATCAATGCAATGCATGTGTCCGTAAATCATTATCCGACAAACGTTCGCCACAAGCCTTTTCCTGACGAACGCCGTAAGAACCGTTAGATCGGCATCCGACAGTGTCAGTTTTGCCATGTCATTTAACAGAACAGCCACTCCTCCTACACACAAATCTTCCACGTGAGTGTTAGCAACTGCCGTATGCTCCCTCCGTTCCGAAATGCAGTGCATATAGCTTTATTGAAAATTAGAACCTCGCAAACTTTTACGAGTTTTTGTGTACCAAATTGCACATGTAGAATACCACATATATATCATTTCATTCATCTTGAGAGGTAACTATAAAGATGGGTGAGGAGTCTACAAAGAAAGACCATCGTATCACCAGCAATTTCAACCATCCTTTAGTGTCGAGGAATATCATAGGAACTCTATATGATATGATTTTATAGGATTTTTTCCTTTAGAGCCAATTGGTTCATAGGAATAGATTCATATACTCTACATTTCAAAGGAAATAAACATGATATCATTTCTATAGCTTTAGAGCCACTTGGTTCATATGAATGGATTCCTATACTCCCTTAATTTCAAAGGAAAATAAACATTAGTGTATATTCAATAGAAAAGTTCCTATGATATGAAACAAATTACATCTCTTTACTAATCCCTCCTCATAGGACTTGAGATACATGTCATCTCTAGATTCAATAGAAAAGTTCCTATGATGTGAACCAAATGACATCTCTTTTCCAATCCCTACTCATAGGAATTGAGATCCTCCATGTCATCTCTTTCCTACAACTTCCATGTATACATCTTCTATTCCTAAATAGATAGTACAACCCACTAGTAGCTTTTTCCAAAACATGCAACTATGGCACAAGAACTATATAGTGTGCCAATAACTTTGAAAGATGGTCGCTGGATGAAGCTAACCCGACGAGTGCAGAGATGGGCAAATCCGAGCACTCTTGGCCGTTGGATATCATCAACATTCCACCAGATCTGCCACATGTACAATTTAGAAGACTCCATGGTTGAACTTAAGCATAATGCACAAACCTCAAAACACAAGCACTTCTCCTTTGTTCTAGAATCTTACGTATCATAATTGATTATTTTTTCTAAATGAATTGCCATTATTTGTTTTTACTTTATGATTTACAATGCACAACCCCATGAATCTTAACATTTTATAAAACTAATTGATTTTGAATGAGATGAACTATAAGAACTAAACGAACATCTACATCATGCATATATGACTCAAAGCTTTACATGCTATAGTGTGTATTTATTCATAATTTGGTTTCGAAATCTCATGCGTTCAATACATGTGTACCTTACTAGTTTTGAGTAGAGTAGCAAATTTCACGCGGCCCCGGGTATATCAAAATGCAGGGCCCATGCATCATTGCCTTTCGGTCGAACCTACGTCCACAATTTTTTGTACGTGCTATATCTCCACTGGTCCCCGAACCCAAAATGCTGCCTCGTTCCCGTAAAACCAAGCGGCCCACACATATTTAAGCGCGTCGACTCGAACCCGTTTACTACGACGTGGCCCCGCACGTCGTAGTACTCCTACAAACCCTACCGCCGCACTCATCATCGGTTTTCTTCAAGAGGGCGAGGAGAAGCCGATTTGTAGTGGGCGCTTTCAAAAAAGGATCTGTAGTGGAGACCCCTACCCTAGGGTGCCCTAGGTAGCTGCCGCATGCATCATTGTTTTCTCTTTTCTTTATGCTCTTGCGCGCTAGAGTGAAATGATGGTTGCTTCGTCCGTCCAGCTTAATGCGGGAAAGGTGGGGCTTTGTGATTTGACCCCTCATCGCTCATTTTCTACTACTGCGGCTTCTGACCGGGTGCCTCAATTCCAACCGCTGCTCGAACTGTGATTTGGTGCATCGCACGTGGAACAAGACGGTGGATGAGCCACATGTCTGCCAAAGGGGTCTGTTAAGTGTGTTGCCATTTTGGTATGCGGACTGACCCTACTTGAGTTGCTACGCCAACACGACAGGAGCAGCCTACCACTTGGTTTTGCTCCTTGGTGAATCCGACTATATTGATCTAAAAGATCGTGCTGAACTACCCTCTCCGTCTCGGTTTTTTATTTGTAGGCGTCTCGGTTTATAGGGTCTGCATGTAGTTCTAGGTCATCCATTTGACTAACTAAATACGAGTTACTATGTCACAAAAAGTATATCATTGGATTCTTATTGGTTGATATGTGAAGAAACAAGAAACGAGGTAGAAGTTAATGCACCGCGCCTTAGTATTTTGGGATTATTTGGTTTTCGTAAGATGACTTACTCACCTAGATGGAGGGAGTAGTTGTATTTAAAAGTCGAGGGCGGGGCTTTTCCTGCGTGGTAGGCGGGGCAGTTCCACCTGGTCGGTTCGACAAAGACGCGAGAAGACGAGGGAGTAGGCTGCTGCAAACGTAGGGCTGTGTGATTTGACAGCGAGTTACTGCTGGACAGGCGGGGCCCCGTGATTTGACTTGCCATTATCATTTTAACTGCAGCGCTCGACCGGCGTGAGTCTCCCGATTCTGACCACCTCCATCAGGTGCCTCTCCCAATGCTCCACCATGTAGTAGTAGAGGCTGGCTCTTGCATGAGAGCCCACTTCTCCACTTTTCCTTGCCTCTCTTTCCTCCACATATGCAAAAATGCCATGTAAAGCGCACTATTGTACTTACTTGCTCCTACAGGTGCTTAAGCTTGCCACATAGGCATAAAGTCTAATGTGGCAAGTTAATCAAGAAGAGAGAGACTAGTTTGGTGACCCAAGGAAGAAACGGTGCTAAGCGCGTGTACCTAGGTGAAAAGACAATTTTGAGTCTATAGCTAATTAAATGAAGCAAACTTAGCAACACCATTTCATTGGAAGAGGTCACTCCTTGGCAAATGCAATAAATACTAGTACTCCTGTGTCCCATTATATAAGAACGTTTTGACACTACACTAGTGTCAAAAACGTTCTTATATTATGAGACGGAGAAATCTGAAAAAAGATAGAGAGGAGTAAAAAATACACTTATAGCCAACCTTATAGCCAACCTTGTTGTAGTATGAGTGACTAAGTGATGACTATGTATGACATGCCAACATCAGATAGCCTAACGCACCGTGTTAAATCTCCAAGGGCGCGACCGCGACGGCGACGGACGGTCGTGGTAAGCGCGACCATGATCACGACTCTTGGCAGCCCTTGGATCTGAGATCAAACGGTCGCATGCTAAGTTGCTGAAAATTTGCAGAATAACCCTCCAGGATAGGATATTCACCCATAGGTCTAGAATCACGCCATGCAACCGTTCGATCTCAGATCCAAGGGCTCTCGGAAGCCCGTATCATGGGAGAATGGAAAGCCACTACCCTGCCGTTCGCACGCTGGCAGTTCGCTCCTACTCGTCCCCGCACGTCCTTTAATACTACGGCGGTTCGCTCCTAGTCGTCCGTCCATTCACATTCGGCAGTTCCACTAATCCTAACCCTCCTCCCAAATCCATGGCGTCCCAAATCTCCCGATCGGCGGTGAGTACAAGGTTAGAACCATCACCGGCGATGAGTTCGGCGTCATCTACACCCGTACTTCATGACGGTGAAAGGATGCCTTTCTCGCTTGGGCGCATGTTGAAAACTCACATGATGAGTGGGTGGCTGGGCTAGATGTTGAGTACACCACGAGTCGTGGGGCGAGAGAAGGATCTAAAGGGCGAAGAGAGGAAGAAGCCGCCGTGATCCAGGTTTGCGTACATAACGTTTGCTTGGTCTACCACATATGCCATGCCGGCGTTGAGTGCCAGGATTTTAAGAACTTCCTCGAGGACAAAACAGTCAAATTCGTTCTTGTAGACTTTAAGAGCGACAAAGAAGTCCTGCGTCGGATAGGCCTCGTTGTAGGCAACCCCTTGACCTCCATAAGAATCGGTGGTGCCCTCTCGTCGACCTTCAATGCTGACCTGGCGAGAGCCATGGTTCATCCTTCGTCTGATGGCGGAGAAACCTCCATACCGTTTCATCGTCATGCATGGCAGCGGAATGTACTAGATATAGACCACATCGATGCGCTGCAATGGATGGCTACCTTTGTTTCAATATCTACAAGGGCTGGATGAAGAGCAACAGCCAAGTTGGCGGTTCAAGCAAAGAAGTATCGGCCAAGAGGAAGAGGGACAAGGATGAAGTCGAGGGCGTGGGCGAGGACTCGAGTAAGGTGGCGATGTCGTTGCTCATGGTGGTTCTAAGGCTGGTCATAGTGGGAGTAACTTAGACTAGTGTCATATGCATGACACTAGTCTAAGTTACTACCTTCATAATGCAAAGTAACATGATAGTGGTGTCATAGATGGCTTCATTTATTAGCTTGTAGACTCATCTTGTCTTGGGAAGCACTATGTTACTGTAACATATTATGTTACCACCTCACATTAAATACTTGCCACATAAGCAAAAATTTCTTGGAGTGCGCTATGTTACTAGCTAAGTTACTCCCACTATGACTAGCCTAATGCAGTGTCTACCGGATTAGTTGCATAGTTTAATTTCAGGTGTGCTTAGTTTAATTTGAGGGTGTGTTGTCTGAGCCCCAGCAGAACTATGTTATGTTTCTTCTCGTTACTTTAACTCTTGGTATGTACATACTAGTACTAGTATTTCTTTAATAGAATTTAGCACCCCAATTAAGCACGTACTAGCTTTTTTAATAGTACTATATGCATAATTTGGCGACGAGCGCTCTCTATATGTACCACCTTTTTTAAAATTTCAATTTTTGCTCCATGGCGCAATCCATCGATAGTGGAGTACTACTGTACAAAAGTATACATTTTTTAAAAGGCTAGCGTACTGTTCATCACACACACACACACACACACACACACACACACACACACACACACACACACACACACACACACACACATATATATATATATAGCCAGTTAAATTCTCAACCTAGAATAGCGTGCATGCCATGTAGTAAACCGTCTGAGGAAGTATAGTAAAAATGAGGTGATTTTACCGAGCGATCGGCGGGGAGCATGGCACATCATGCGGTCCCACGTGTCATGATGTACCAAAGGCGATCGCGTGTCCCTCTTGAGGCGAAGCAATACTAGTACGTGGTTTGAGATGATGTCGAACGAAGTGTGAAATAATGGTTGCTTCGTCCGTGCAGGAAGGTGCGGCATTGTGATTTGGCGTCTCATTGCTCATTACTACTACTAGGCGATGCAGTGGGGTGCGTCCCCCTGCTGTTCTGCACTTGTTATTTGGTGCTTGACACGTCGACCGGTTGCTATATGTCCCACATGTCGGCGACGGAAGTACATAATTCATGAAAGGGAGTGTCGACGGAGGAGTATACTACAGAATTCATGAAAGGGCGACTTAGTTTTGGAAAAATCTGTTTTTATGGAGATGCGTACCCACTAGGGTTTATAGGGCTCATCTAACAAACATTCATTTTCCGTTTGATAAGTCTCAATTCTACTATACTAGTAGTAGTACCATTACATGTTGGATTTGAGGTGCGTTAGATCACCCGGCATAAGCGATGTCAAGAGAAACTAACCAATGCATGTACAAGTTCATGGAAATTTAGTGGTCATTCATGCATTACGTTCTAATTAATGCCTCGGTAAACATAACTTCTTGAGAAAAGCAGCGTCTTGTGCAAACTACGAAATTAGTTCGACCACTCACCGTCTACCTTGGTTGGAGAGATTTTGAAATTGAGCCATAAACTGGAAAGGAGGGAGTAGTAACTTTTGTCTCGATTACTATTTGTGGCCTTGTATAGATGCAAAATGTATTTTTTATAGTGGCCTTGTATAAGTAAATAGAGGGAGTACTAACCAAAGTACGTAGTAGGGATGAGGAGTAAACGGAGGGAGTAGTAAAATTTTCTCCACATGTTGCGAGCCACCGAGCGCGTGGGCGAGGGAGCGGGCGTAAAGGCGTACAGTAGTAGTAAGCTTCACCTCATCCTGCGAGCCACCGCGCCCGTGGGCGGGGGAGACGGCGTACTAAGCAAGTTTCTCCTCGTTCTGCGAGTTGACGGGACACATCAAAAGTACTCCAGTGTATAGAGCCTTGCCTCTAAGGTAGGCCCCATGGTTTGCCTCTTTTTTTAGTTTAACATAACGCGTCAAGTCGAAATTTGTTGGTTCACTCGTGGTAGACGATCCTCCCTCCACCAAGTGGACAACCAGTACACGTGCCAAATTACCACGTGGGCTGTCTTTTTCGTACAAAATGAGCTCCACCGTGTACCAGCGGGTGTGGTTGGGAAAGAGGCAGGAGTATGCGTGCGCCGTCGTGCACCTCTTCTCTTCATGCACCTCCCCCACCTACGTGGGTGTGTGTGAGAGAGATACAAACCTAGACATAATCGCCGTCCATCCCCATGCCTCCGCCCATCCGACCACCAGTCACCACCACGGCACCACGCCCCTCCTCCTCACCTTATCTCTCATATTTCTCCCTCCATTTTTATATACAAGGGCCACTATCAAAATTACAATTTGCAGATATACAAGGCCACTAACACTAATCGATGCAATATTAATGGTGTTTGCCTCGTGGTACTAGCAAGGAGGACATTAATTATCCCTTGCATGCATGTGGGAGTTTGTAAAAAATGCATCTTGATGTTCCGTGCAATGCACGGCATCTTGCTAGTCCATGAAAACAACACATGGCAAAATTCCACGGCGAGCGAGGATTTGAATCTGTTGGGAGGGGCTGTTTGGATCTTGCCGGGTAGCCAAAATATTGGCGACCCTTTTGTCCACCGGTGCCTTTGCCACCGATGAACGAGGAATGGCTCGGGTGCTCATGCTGTCATGCATCCTCCAGCGCGCACGTTGGAGACGAGCTCGCCTGAGCTGTGTTTTTGTCCCACAACACAGCCCGAGCCGCCCATGAGACTGACGGCGACCCGCAAATTCGCCATCCAACCGTAGCCGCACACATTATGACAGCAACTCAACCAACGGACGAAATTCACGCAAACACGTGACAAACTGATATTTCATATAAACAACGACGGAAATCATATAAAATACCGGATTTTCACAAAAACATGACGGATTTCATTACATTCAAATGAACTACGCGGTGCTAGTTCTGGACAGCACAGGTATATAATACCTGGCCTAAATGGTCGCCTGCCAATCGATTTGTGTTCCTCATTTCCGGCAGCACAATCACCGAACTGCCAGGAACCCCGGAGGTATATGCTTTAGCGCAAAGGACGGCTCGCTTCCCCACTGCCCAACTGATATCATTGGCTGGTGCCGAAGATGATGGTGGCTGGCACCGGTTCGAGTTCATCACCGGCCACTACTTCGCCATGGCCGGCACCGGCTCGAGTTCATCCTAACATTGACCTCTTCCGTGGAGCCCATGCGGGGTCGACGAAGGTCCTCGCAACAAAAGGATCCGGCAAGACACCTGATGTGTACGCCGGCGTCGCCTCTGCGGTGGCCTTCATGGGACCCAAGCGGTGGCGGCCTCCCGTGTTCTACTTCTCCTCGATGATGGCGGCGGACGCGGAGGCGCTGGCCACCGACTCGTCGCTCTCCGCGCACCCGGCTTCTGTCGCTGCTTGCATGGCGCGCCGCCCGGCATGGGAGTCTCGGCCACGAAACGGGAGGCGCGGTACAAAGCGGTGGCGTGGGCGGTAACAACGACGCCGTCGCCGCGCCTCGTCGAGCTGGCTGGAGCGGCGAGTTCTTGAACCGCGCGCGCCGGCTTGGGGCGGCAAGCGCTCCGTCGGGCGAGGAGGAGGTGGATCAGCGAGCTGCATAGCTTCGTATCCGGCGAGCTACCCAGCCGGCTTGGATCTGGAATAACTACTCTTCGTAAGCCATTGTAAGAGTGGACAAAATGGTGGAGGAGATAGGGGCGGCGGAGGTGTGCGATTCTTGGCGGCGTTTGGCCTCGTTTAAATAGGAGATTAAATAGGCGGCAGACGGGAGGTGCTCGGCGGCGTTGCGTTCTTGCCGGCCGGTCATGAATGGACGTGTGTCGAGTGGGTTTCTCGGCTTCCACAGGCGGGTTTCATGGGCGTTTGAATGCGGCGCGGGGCGTGTTCAGCGGGCGTGCCGCGAGTGGCGCCCTCGACTCGACCTAGGACACCATGCCGTTCTTCCAGCGGCGTGTGGGCTCTTTGGGTGCATGGCCTGCATGTCGGTGACCCAACGCAGAGCAGCGCTGCGAAGGAACCTTTGGTGGGCCAGGCGGTCGAAGCGGGCATTTCATAAACCGATGATTGTTCATTGAGTGTGGCGTCATCTTTTTCATGTAGTTAAGCCTACTATGTTGATAGCCCGTTCGATACATTGTGATTCATAAAGACCGATGCAAACATCAATGTTCGCTTATCACGAGATAAGATTGATTAATACCGTAACAATCCATGTCCTTAACAAAGGGTGCATGCGCGTATAGGTTGGCGTGTGTCTTGCGTCGTGTGTGTGTGTGTGCATGCGGCGTCGCGAGTGTTGCGTGCGTGCAAGGTGCGTTTCAGTGTTGCATGCATGGGTGCGTGCGTGCGTGTGTTCGTGAGTGCATGTATGCGTGTCGGTGTTGCACGCCGGCATGCGTGTGTGTGTACATTATGTATGCGTGTCGGTGTTGCACGCCTACATGCGTGCGTGTCTTGCGTGCGTGCATGTATGCGTCGCGGGGTGAGGCTACGTCGGTCGACCGACTTTTCATCTACATGATCTTGAGATTTTACGAAGTCACCATAGGTGCCTCGTAGTCGAGTGGAACGTCTCCTCCCACTGAACATACATCACCGGAAAATACTGAAATTAACAAAAGATAAATGCGAGCACCGGGACTTTAACCTTGGTGGGCTCGAGAAAGCACTGTCCTCTAACCATCCAACCACATGTTGGTTAGCACGACAAAATGTATGTGGTGACCGTGATGAGCTTATTCTGAAGTCCAGTTACCATATCATGCTTTCGCTTCAAATACAATGACCGTAAGTGTAAATCAACAAAATACTGAACACGCATCAAATGCAAAGTCCGTCGGTGTCATCAACAAAATATGGAGACGTATCGTGAGCTAGATACGGTTGTACTATTGTATATGCTTATTTTCTTAGTGGCCGATTATGTGTGTGGTGTGGTGGGCACATCATTTCTAGTTGTGGTGGGTCAACATGAAGACTCATGGGTCGGTTCCATCCTGCACCACATATAGGTTGGACCGAGGCGTGTTATCTGAGACCCATGTGGAGGACTCGGCGTACAACACGAAGCTACAGTCGCGGAGGACTCTATCCCCACTGGTGATAAGCCGACTATATATGATTTGTAACCCTAGGCCCTTAGTATGTTATACAAGCTTGGGGCTAGTTCATCGATAGTATACACACACGCACAATGCCTCGTATTCACGTGTACTTTGTACACACCCTATCACTAATATACAGATACCAGGAGTAGGCTCTTTCTTCAAGCTGCAAGGGTCCGATCCGAACTAGGGTAAAACTTTGCCTCGTATTACCATCCAGCCTAACAGCCAGGGATATCCTACCAATGATATGATGAAATCATATCTACCAACTACTATTAGAGAGGTGTGTCGGGGGCAATGTGTGCGAGAGGCCTAAAGATAATGTGCGTCTGGGAGACACGTAGGCACATATATGTGCGTATAGAGGGCTAGTAGAGACCGTGCATGTGTATATATGCATGTGAGAGAAATAGTGTTTTCCAACTGAGATTAGTGAAAAGAGTGGTACATAGTAGTCAGAAAGAGAGAGAGAGAGACACAGAGAGAGCATGTGCATGAGACACCCCGACACCCTGAGAGAGATTGTGAGCATGTGTGAAAGAGAAATGCCGATGCATATAAAGTGTGTGCACTTATGCGTTAGATAGAGAGATATATAACGCGTTTGTGAGAACGGGCGAGGCATAGTGCATCTACATGTAAAAGGCGGTTCTACGCATTAAATTAAAATATAAATGGCATTATTATTTTTGGATGAGATCATGAATTTTGCAAAATTGCGTATGGACGAAAATCGGTCTATCAGACACCCATACTCTATTGAATTCTAGCATGTGCATGTGTTTATTTCATATTATCGATCCATAGAGTGAGAGCGGTTTGAAATACAGGCAATGGATGCTTTTGCAATTCATATATAAACATTAATTAGTGCACTCCATGTTGTTAGTGTGAAGCACTTTATACATTTGTCACTTGCATGGATACATTCCAAATTGCTAGCTACGAAATAAAATACATGTCGAATTCAACATAAAGGGGTTTCAAGATTGAATTCATAGGAAGTGCATTCATCTATTTGAACCCAGATAATGGCATTTGTAAATCAGATGTAAAGGGGCATCAATCTTTGTTGTGAGTTTGAACATGCTATATATATTCATACGCATATCTAACTTTTTTTGCAACCAAGGAGATTATACATGGAACCATGCATGAACTGAGGTAAGTTGCATATTTTTTAATATATACTCATGTACAATGTATATTAAAATGTACCCCCTCCATTCCAAAATAATCGTAGCTTTAGGATTTTCAAGAGTAAAGATTTGTGAAGTTTGACAAATCCTGAAAGTTCAATTCAAGAGAACCAAAAACGTTAATGCTTCTGCTCCCAAATATTGAACAAAGCGCCAAATAGGCCTCTGGTCACCCGAAACCGCGCGAGACTAATGTTTTGGTGGTAGGAAATTACTGTCCTGACTCTGGCCCGTGTAGCCTATCGGCCCGATGTCCAAAGGTCTAAACAGGGTAGGTTTGTAACTTCACCAAGGCGCCAGTCTCAACCGCCTCGAGAAGCATTCATCGCCGTGGGCGCCTAAACACCATCGCTCGGCCAAAATCTATCCGCCCACATTTGGGACACGACATGACTGTCCTACCCCCAACCCGCAATATGTCCGAAATTTTAGATGGGGGCAAAGTTTGTAACTTTCCCCAAATTTCAAACAAGCGCGTCTCAAACCGAAACATTGTTCCCCCTTAGTTCCCCGCCTCCCTCCGTTTCCCCATACATACTCCACGGGCGCGAAAACGCCCTCTCCACCAGCCGTGAAACCCCAGCCTCCTCGGTCCTCCACACCATAGCGGACAATCCACCACCGCCCTCCTCCATCACGCCGGAGCCGGTACCCCGACATCGTCGTCCAACGCAACCGCAACCGCAATGCCCTCAAGGACTTAGCAGCTGAAGCCAAGGCAGAGCTGCCTCCACGACGCCGACGCCGACGTGCGCCGTACCAGAACCACTCCGACCACGCCGTCCTGCGCCTCACTGCTGCGGCTCCACTGTCGCAACCGTCCACCGCACCGGAGCTGTTCCCGCTACACCGTCGTTCGCCGCCTCGGATCTGCTTCCCCGCCGCCGACAGACGGCCACCGCACCACACTCAACAACTTGGCCATGGGTTCGTCAAAGGCTGCACCATCCTCCACAACTTCTAGTTTCCGGCAAACAACAAGATCGTCAGAAAAACAGAAGGAGGACACAGCACTGCCTGCAGAAAGAGGTACTCCTCTTCCTTTATTCGTGCAAATCTTACGTCTCCGCTCACACTGTATTCATCCCACGAAAGAAACTAGTTGAGCGCTTCTTACTGCATCTTCTTCGTGATACTAAATGCACAAGGTTTCCTCCCTTTTACTATTTCACCTTTGCTAGAGGTCAAGAGCCGCTTTGGATTTCAATTCAGGTCAGTCGAACCGCATTAAAAGAAGCAGCACCCGCTTAGGCGCGCGGAGCACCTAGTCCGCCTGTTCCCCGGGGAAATGGCGCATCGGTGTCTATCATAGGGGTGTGGGGCACAAGAGCTGCTTGCGCCCGATCTGGAGGTCGGCGGGGCTTGAATGGATGGCCGGGGGGCTGTGCGAAGCACGGCGGTGCGGTGAGTCGAGGGAGGCGCGAGGCGGGGAGAATCTTGGGCGGTGGTCGCCATGTTCGAGGAAGATCATCAACACCGACGGGCTGGAGGTAGATGAAGGCGATCTGCCCGTTCTTTGTACATCGGACGGTGCAGAAAAAATGGACTGACCTATTTGCTTTCGATCATTGTTATTTTCATAGAATCCTGTAGTAATTTAGTGTGCCATGCATGTTGTAGAGATATCATATGTCTCCCGTCATTTATTTCTCACCGACCTGCTATCTGCTACCTTTACACTGTACTAATTGTGCACATTTCACCCATACTCACACTATTGTTTTTTTATGCATGGGTATTTCAGACTACGACGCAGTGTTGATGAATGCGAAAAGAAAAGACAGAAGTCGCTCGGTGTAATTGAAGATAAGCACTAAGCGTTTCAGCGCTCTAATGGGTGTAGTGTCGTGTTGGAGACATGGCGTAGCTCTGCGTTGATGATCTCAATTGCCACACACAACCATCCAGTGTGCTTGCTTTAACCCGGCGTTGTCAAATGTGGTTGCATGTTGCATATGGTGTCTAGCTTGTATTGCTTCCAATTTGGTTAAATTGCATCTGCTTACTTTACACATTATACCTTTGATAATGACATGCCTTCCTGATTTTGATACATACTACATATGTCTATTAACCATGTTAGTACATCAAACTAATGCTCTTTTGTATCCTCGTCAATCACTTATGATGAGGCAGTCACCGGGTGGAGTTCTTGTGAGGCGCCCTACTCGTTTAAAGAGTGCGGTGTCATCCTCCCACATGATTCTCAAGAAACAGCAAGGCTAAATGAAGATAGTCAACGTAGCTCTCTAGTTGATCACCGCATTCCCCACACCACCATCGCAGGTGCTTGCTCTTACTTGGCGATGTGATATGTGGTTGCATGTTGCATATGGTGTCTACCTTGTAATGCTTCTAATTAGGGTAAATTGCATCTGCTTAGTTAACACATTATACTTGTGAATATGACATGCCTTCCTGTTTTTGGTACATACTACGTCTTTCTATTAACCATGTTCTTACATCAAACTACTTTTCTTGTGTATCCCTCATCAATGCTCCTAATTTGTTAAATTGCATCTCCTTAGCTTACACATTATACATGTGAATATGACCGCCTTCCTGTTTTTGGTACATACTACATCGCCTATCACACCATGTTCTTACATCAAACTCTTTCTCTTGTGTATCCTGCGTCTATAAACTTATGATGAGACAGTCACGCTGCGTGGGTTAATATGAGGCATAATACTCTTATAAAGAATGCAATTTCATCCTCTCCACATGATTCTCAAGAAACAGCAAGCCTAAATGAAGATATTGAACGTTGCTCTGTGCACTGAAGACAGCACTTCCCTACACCACCATCACAGTGCTTGCTCCAACTTCAGCGATGTGATATGTGGTTGCATGTTGCATCTGATGTCTAGCTTGTAATGCTTCTAATTAGGGTAAATTGCATCTGCTTAGTTTACACACTATACTGTGAATATGACATGCCTTCCTATTTTTGGTACACACTACATCTATGTGTTAACCTTGTTCTTACATGAAACTACCTCTCTTACGTATCCTGCATCAATCACTTACGATGAGTCACCTTTATTAGTTGCATATTGCATATTATTTCTAGCTTGTTGCCATGTATTGCTTCTAATTTGGTCAAATACATTTGTTAGGGCACCCTTTTAATTTAGCGAGTGATATTGGTTTCATCTTTCATATGGTTTCTAGCTTGCATCGATTCTAACAAGTTCAAGCACCTTGTGCTTAGTTTACACTTTATACATCATACATGTCAATATGTCACGCCGTCCTATTTTTCATACATATTCCATCCTCCTATCATGCGGCTGCCTTACATGAAAGTAGTGTTCGTCAGTATCATGCATCAATAAGTTCTGAAGAGCAAATTTTATTCCTTTTTCTTGTGGGTTTGACTTGACAAGGCAAAATCAAGAAAGAGGAAGAAAAAAGTAAGGAAGGCGATGATGGTGGTCCTCTGCAGACAACGTAAGCGGACATCTGTGCGATTCTCCTTGTCTTGATAGTGCATTACATGGTCCAAGTCTCCGCTCCCTACTCCACCATCCAAGGTGCTTGCTCTAACTTGGCGATGTGATATCTGGTTGCATGTTGCATATGGTGTCTAGCTCGTATTGCTCCTAATTAGTGTAAACTGCATCTGCTTAGCTTACACATGATACATGTGAATATGACACGCTTTCCTGTTTTTGGTACATACTATATCATCTATCACACCATGTTCTTACATGAAACTACTCTTCTTGTGTATCCTGCATCAGTCACTTATGATTGGACACCTTTAAGTTGGTAGTGTGATATTGGTTTGCGTCTTGAATATGATTTCTAGCATGTATTGCTTCTAGTTTGATGAACGCCACCTATGACGAGACAGTTTTAACTTGGCGAGTGATATTGATTGCACCTTCCATATGGTGTCTTGCAGTGTTTCTAATTTGTTGAAGTGCCTTCTGCTTAGTTACCACATCATAGGTGTGAATATGTCAAGCCGTCCATTTTTTCGTACATATTCCATCCTCGTATCATGACTTTGCCTTTCATGAGAGTAGTGTTAAATCGATATCATGCATGAATGAGTTACGAAGAGCGAATGATATTCCTTTTTCTTGTCGGTATGACCTCACAATGCAAAATCAATAAAGCTGAAGGAAATTGGCAAGGCATTGGATGATGGTGGTCCTTCCGAGCAACTGAAACGGAGGTTCTCTACAGATTCTACTCCGCCATCCTCCCAACAAGATTCGCAAGACAACGCAAGGCTAGACAGTCAACGTAGCTGTGTAGATGATGAACACATCTCCCCTACTCCACCATCACATGTGCTTGCTCTAACTTGGCACTATTATATGTGGTTGCATGTTGCGTATGATGTCTAGCTTGTATTGCTTCTAACTTTGTTGAATTGCATCTTCTTACTTTACACATAATGCCTGTGAATATGACATGTGTTCCTGTTTCTACATCAGACTGCTATTCTTGCATATCCCGCATCAGTCACTTATTATAAGGCACCTTTAAGTCGCCATCTTGTGATATTGGTTGTGTCTTGCATATGATTTCTAGCATATCTTGCTTCTAATTTGTTGAAACGCATATACAGTTTGAACTTGGCGAGTGATATTGGTTGCATCTTTCATATGGTGTCTAGCTTGCAGTGCTTCTAATTTGTTGAAATGCCTTCTGATTAGTTACCACATCATAGATGTGAATATGTCACACCATCCTGTTTTTCATACATATTCCATCCTCGCATCATGTGTTTGCCTTTCATCCGAGTAGTGTTAAATCGATCATGCATGAATGAGTTACGAAGAGCGAATTTTATTCCTTTTTCTTATCGGTTTGACTTCACAATGCAAAATCATTACAGCTAAAGGAAATTAGTCCGGCGGTGGATGATGGTGGTCCTTGAACAACTCAAGCAGGGGTCTCTATAGATTCTACTCCGCCATCCTCCCAACAAGATTCGCAAGACAACACAAGGCTTGACAGTCAACGTAGCTGTGTAGATGATGAGCACATCTCCCCTACTCCACCATCACAGGTGCTTGCTCTAACTTGACACTATTATATGTGGTTGCATGTTGTGTATGATGTCTAGCTTGTATTGCTTCTAACTTGAATTGCATCACTTACTTTACACATAATGCTGTGAATATGACACGTGTTCTGTTTCTAGAACATACGTGTACATGATGAGCACATCTCCCCTACTCCACCATCACAGGTGCTTGCTCTTACTTGGAAATGTTATACGTGGTTGCGTTTTCAGTATGATGTCTAGTTTGTATTGCTTCGATTATGTAGAATTGCATCTGCGTAGCTTACAACTTATACCGCAATGATCACTTACCCATAAGACACATTTAACTTGGGACTGTGATGTAGGTTGCATCTTGCATTGTCTTCTAGCTTGTCTTGCTTCTAATTTCTTGAAATGGCACTTCTGACGAGACACTTTTTACCCGATAGAGTGATATTGGTTGCATGTTCATATGGTGCCTAGCTTTCATTTCTTCTAATTTTGTTGAAATGCCTTCCGCTTAATGTTTTTTCATACATATTCCATCCTCCTATCGTACGTGTGAATATGAAACGTTGTCTTTTTTTGTATATATTCCATCCTCCTATCCTGAGATTGCCTTACATCAAAGTAGTGTTAAATCAGATCATGCATCAACCAATTATGCAGAGCTAATTTTATTCATCTTCTTGTGGTTTTGACTTCATAAGGCAATATCGAAAAATAGGAAGGAAAAGTAAGTTAGGGGATGTTGGTGGTACTCCGCACCAACGCAAAGCAGAGACTCTCTAGATTTGCCACTCGCTATCGCTAATGAAGTTGAAGTCCCAAGTCTACATGATGAGTTCATCTCCGCCTCCACCATCGCAGGTGCTTGCTCTAAGTTGACATGTGATAATTGGTTTCATGTTGCATATGTTGTCTAGCCTGTATTTCTTCTATTTTGATTAAATTGCACCTGCTGAGTTTATCGTTATACATGTGCATATGACATGGCTTTACGTGTCTAGAATACATCGCATCTATCTATCATACCATGTTCTTACATCAAAGTACTGCTGTTGTGTATCCCGCATCAGTAACTCATGATTGGACGCTTTTAACATGGCAGTTTGATAGTGGCTTGCATTGATTTCTATGTTGTACTACTTCCAATTTTTCGAATTGCCACTTATGACAAGACACTTTTAACTTGGCGAGTAATATTGGTTGCATCTTTCATATGGTGTCTAGCTTGCATTACTTCTATTTTCTTGAAAATCATACCTTAGTTTGCACATCGTAGCTGTGAATATGTCATGTCGTCCTATTTTTCTTACATATTCCATCCTCATACGGTTGTCTTACATCAAAGTATTGCTTATGCAGATCATGCATCAATGAGTTACGAAGAGTGATTTTATTCTTTTGTGTTGTGGGTACAGCTTGACATGGCAAAGTCAAAAAGAGCAAGGAAAATAATATAGTAGTGAGTCTTGTTACTCGTCGGGTGAAACGGAAAAGGTTCTGTCGTCGAGATTCTGCTGGTACTTATAGTGTAGTAGAGAGTCCAAGTCAACCGGCTAAATCTATAAACACAGTATCACCTGCTCCACTAGCTGCAGCATCCGCTTCAAGCTGTACCAACATCTCAACCAGTTACTCGTTCGTTTGCTCGGGCGGCCGGTTCCCAAGCTGCCTTCACACCTAACACTACTTTGAAGCACTGCGACACAACAGGACTTGGCAAGATCAGATGAACCTCATGAGCATCAACACCAAGGCGGTACTGACCGAGTCAAGTTGCGATTGCATGCTCCTTTATATGTACTCTCACGGTTTGATGTACACTAACACTTTCCATATTCGTTGTTGAACTAGCACCACGGCATAAGCGAAACAGACATCAAGGATAATGCCTGACAGATTAACAAAATCTAAAGGAGGAAGAATGGAGATCCATTTTGAGGCAGGTTTAAAAAGGCCACGTGATGCTCTGAGTCAGCCAAATTAGTATCGAGGCAGCCGTTGCCGTTAGGTGTCATGCACGATCCTCCCAACGTGGATCGATGACAGAATGAGAAAGACAATACCCAGTTTAACACCTTCCTTGACCATTTATCCGTAAGTAATGTTATTCATCGCAATTAGTAATATTGTCTTGCTCTGTCCCTTACTTTCTAGCTTCCACCTAATAAGACTCATATTCTTTTTTCAACAGATGAGGTTCAAGTTGGATCCGAAAGATGATGCAACTAAACAAGCATGCACTCATGTTTTTGAGTCTGCTCTGCGACAGACCTTAGAAAATCTCACTTTGAAGGCAAGGCTAACATTGAAATCGCCCAAACATCTCTAGTGGAATATATTACAGATGAAGACTGGACAACCCTCGTTAAACACTGATCTGATCCAAAGTATCAGGTAGGCTATATGTATTTGATCAGACCACATATTGAACTTGTATTTATGTATGTGCCTTACAAGTGTATCTTCTTCTAGGCTAACTGTTTGAAGAACAAAACCAACCGTTCTAAAGTGAAATTCCAACAGACAATAGGATCTCGTAGTTATATTGCACACTGCGAGGCTTATGTAAATAGCTGCTACTTCCTTCTTTTTTTTGTGCCATATTATCGTATCTATATTGACTTGTTCCAAATACAGAGGAAAGCCCGTGCGGACCAAAAAGAACCTGAACCGAATGCAGTGCAAATCTTCAAGGATTTCCACACCAGCAAGATGAAGGGCATGAGCACACCAGTTCAAGCCGCTGTTGTAAGTCCTTACTCCTCCTACGTTGAACTGATTGGTAATGTGATGTGTTCATTTAACTACTTGGTTTGCAGCCCATGTCAGTTACTCTGTTCACTTTTATACACAATTGTCTTAACGTATCATTTCACCTTACATGGTTTAAAAGAGATGAAGGATATTCTTTTGGTCTTGATCTGTAATCTAGTCGTTATGTTCACGTGCACACACAATGATAAAATAGCATGTTTGTTTTATATCTGTTTGCCCATGATATGAATGATGTCATACTATGTTCATCCTACTTTAAACCATGTCTCTTTATCCTTAGATGTCAACGAATGTGAGCAAATAGACAATACAGTAGGCATGCTACATGGACATATGTTTCGAAAGTGATTTTATTATGTAGTTGGCACTACAATACATGCTAATGTATTACATTAGTTCACCAAAATAAGTTATGTATAAACTTTTAACCTACTTTGTTTGTTTTTGTCTCATTAGTAACTTATCCGGCACACTAATCTACAAGTTCAAACTTTCGAGAAGCTATGGAACAAATGATTGAACAGCCACAACCACCAAGGTGGCGAGGCTACTACAGGAACAATGTCACCTCTTGCTGCGGTCGTCGGTATCTCTCCACTAACAAAGGCAAAAAGCACCTTCTGCGTAATTCGGGTTGGTTGTCAAGGTAACCTCGTCCAAATCACCTACTGAACAAAATCTTCCTGCAAGACAGAGTGATATATCTGTGCTCCAGACACAAGTCCAATCCCTAATGGACGTTGTTTCAGAAACAAGAATAGTGGTTGATAAATGTCATCAAGATATGAATGGTTTTGAAACCAGAATATCAGACATTCTCTTCGTTGTTGAAGAGCAATGGCGGAAAAAAGGTGGAGATCGTGCTGCTCCATCAGATTCTACAGCTTGAAACATTAGCACTCAGGTCAAATGATCTGTGCTTCTATACATCTGATGGTGCTTTTATCTGGAAGGACTGTAAACTTTATGCCATTAGGCCTTTTGTTGTATGATTGGAGTTTATTTTGTTGTGATACAACATTTATGATGCTACCACAGGCTGCAGTAATTACGACGCTATTTTTGTATAGTGTAGGTTTATCTTAGTAATGTATTCGGCCGAAAGCTTCATAGGAGCCCAACATGCCAACATTCGTCGGGCCCATTCCAATTGGGCTAAAAATGATTACGGGCCGAAATTGGCATGTAGCCCACTAGAAATATCTGGGCTTAAATTAGCATAAGCTTTCAAAATTTTCTGGTAGGCCTGTGCCCATAGTGGGCCTTTAACAGGCCTAAAAATAATTTGGGCCCTCAGTAAAAATAGGCCGTTTACAGGTGTAAATATCTCGAGCCCATAAAAAACATGGGCCTTTAATAGACCGAAAGTGAGATTGGGCCCTGATTGTGCCAAATAACCCACTAGACTTAGAAGGCCGAAATGGTGGCCCATTTACGATGCAGATATTTGACAGGCAGAAATTCGGACGGGCCGTAAATGCGCCGACCTAATACACGGGCCTTTAATAGGCCGAAACTTTGGTCGGGCTAGATTATCGTCATTTTTATATGGGCCGTTAATGGGCCCGATATGACGTTGGGCCACATATGGCCCATGGTTTACGTCCGGCGTTAACAGGCTGAAAATGACAACAGGCCGAAAGTGGCCCAAATCTTTAGTGGGCCTCTAACAGGCGAATAGCGACATGGCGAATATGACCCAAATCCTTCACGGTCGTTTATGGGCGAAAGTTTTGATGGCCGTAAATGGGCCCAAATGAAGCCGGGCCTTTAACAGGCCGGAAATACACCATGTCGTAATTCGGCCCAATTACTTAGCGGACTGTTAACGGGCCAGAAGTGACCATGGGCCGCATTGATGACAAGTTTAGACCAGGCCGTTGACGGGCCAATTTGACAGAGAATGTTGGGCCTTTAGCTGGGCCGGCCCATTATGGTCTGCAGAATCTTGTGGGCCTTTAGCTGGGCCGGCCCATTATGGTCCGCAAAATCTTGTGGGCCTTTAGCTGGGCCGGTTCATTATGGTCCGCTAAATTTTGTGGGCCTTTAGCTGGGCCGGCCCATTATGGTCCGCTAAATCTTATGGGCCTTCGGTTGGGCCGGCCCATTTAAACTTTGTGGGCCACTTTTGGGCCGGTCCAGCTAAAGGCCCACAAGATTCTGCAGACCATAATGGGTCGGCCCAGCTAAAGGCCAATGAGAATTTTACACGTGGAAAATCAGTATTGGTCATGGCTGTTAACGGGTTATCGGATCCAAAATCCAACCCGATAGCTTAACGGCGTTCCGTTACGTTGGATGCCACGTTTCGGTCACCCTTGATGAAAGCACTTCTGTGACGCGCGATTTATCGTCATGGAAGTGGACACTTCCGTGATGATAATTTTGGTAATGTCATGGAACACTTCTACGACAGCATAGGTATGACTATCTTGATTCTGTCATAAATTTGTCATGGATGTACATGCATGACAAAAAACGCGACCTACTATGACAAACACGTATCATCACGGAAGTGTATTTTTTTGTAGTGGTGGTGCTGGTGCAGCCTGGCGTCCGGCGCCGATGGTTGAGCTGGTTGTCGGGTAGGGGGTCCCGAACTGTGCGTCTGAGGCTAATGTTAACAGGAGGCAGGGGACACGATGTTTATCCAGGTTCAGGCCCTCTATATGAAGGTAATACCCTACTTCCTGCTTGATTGATCTTGATGATATGAGTATTACAAGAGTTGATCTACCACGAGATCGTAGAGGCTAAACCCTAGAAGCTAGCCTATGATTATGATTGTTGTTGTCCTACGGACTAAACCCTCCGGTTTATATAGACCTTTGGGGGCGAGGTTACAGTAGTCGGTTCTGAGAGAGGGAATCTACATATCCGAATTGCCAAGCTTGCCCTCCACGCAAAGTAGAGTCCCACCCGGACACGGGACGAAGTCCTCAATCTTGTATCTTCATAGTCCAACAGTCCGGCATAAGCATATAGTCCGGCTGTCCGTGAACCCCCTAATCCAGGACTCCCTCAGTAGCCCCTGAACCAGGCTTCAGTGACGACGAGTCCGCGCAGATTGTCTTTGGAATTGCAAGGCGGGTTCTGCAGGACCTTGAAGTATGTCTAGAGGGGGGTGATTAGACTACTTGACCAATTAAAAACTTAACCTTTTCCCAGTTTTAGACTTTGGCAGATTTTAGCTATCTTTGAACAAGTCAAGCAATCTTCACACAATTCAAGCAAGCATGCAAAGAGTATATAGGCAGCGGAAATTAAAGCATGAAAATTGCAAGAATGTAAAGGGAAGGGTTTGGAGGATTCAAACGCAATTGGAGACACGGATGTTTTTGTCGTGGTTCCGGTAGGTGGTGCTATCGTACATCCACGTTGATGGAGACTTCAACCCACGAAGGGTAACGGTTGCGCGAGTCCACGGAGGGCTCCACCCACGAAGGATCCATGAAGAAGCAACCTTGTCTATCCCACCAAGGCCGTAGCCCACGAAGGACTTGCCTCACTAGCGGTAGATCTTCACGAAGTAGGCGATCTCCTTGCCCTTACAAACTCCTTGGTTCAACTCCACAATCTTGTCGGAGGCTCCCAAGTGACACCTAGCCAATCTAGGAGACACCACTCTCCAAGAAGTAACAAATGGTGTGTTGATGATGAACTCCTTACTCTTGTGCTTCAAATGATAGTCTCCCCAACATCAACTCTCTCTCACAGGATTTGGAATTGGTGGAAAGAAGATTTGAGTGGAAAGCAACTTGGGGAAGGCTAGAGATCAAGATTTATGTGGTTGGAATGGAATATCTTGGCCTCAACACATGAGTAGGTGGTTCTCTCTCAGAACTGGTGTTGGAAGTGTAGGTTTGTTCTGATGGCTCTCTCCACGAATGAAGAGGAGGTGGAGGGGTATATATAGCCTCCACACAAAATGTAACCATTACACACAATTTACCAAACTCGGTGGGACTGAATCAACAAACTCGGTCTGACCGATTTAGTAAACCTAGTGACCGTTAGGGTTTTCGGTGGGACCGATATGCAACTCGGTGGACCGATATGGTTAGGGTTAGGGCATAACGTAATCTCGGTGAGACTGATAACACAAACTCGGTGAGACCGATTTTGGTAATTAGCTAACCAGAGAGTTGGTCAGGTAAACTCGGTGGGACCGATTCGCTCTTTTGGTGGGACCGAAAAGTTACGAAAGGGAAAGAGAGAGTTTACATTCCAATCTCGGTGGGACCGATCGCTCACTTCGTTAGACCAAAGCGTTCTGAAGGGAAACAGAGAAATTACAATCCCATCTCGGTGAGACCGAGATCCCTATCGGTGAGACCGATTTGCCTAGGGTTTGTGGCAGTGGCTATGACAGTTGAACTCGGTGGCGCTGGATAGAAAGAATCGGTAGGGCCGAGTTTGACTTTAGGTTTAGGTCATATGTGGATGTGAGAAAGTAGTGGAGGGTTTTGGAGCATATCACTAAGCACATGAAGCAAGAGGCTCATTAAGCAACACCTCATCCCTCCTTGATAGTATTGGCTTTTCCTATAGACTCAATGTGATCTTGGATCACTAAAATGTAAAATGTAGAGTCTTGAGCTTTTGAGCTTGAGCCAATCCTTTGTCCTTAATATTTTGAGGGATCCACTTTCATCATCCATGCCATGCCATTCATTGAGCTTTCCTGAAATATTTGTCTTGGAATAGCATTAGCTCAATGAGCTATATGTTGTTATGAATTACCAAAACCACCTAGGGATAGTTGCACTTTCAATCTCCCCCTTTTTGGTAATTGATGACAACATATAGATCAAAGCTTCGACAAATGACAATAAGATTGAAAAACATCGTCGCTTTGAGAAGTATGTGATAAGCAAGAGCTCCCCCTAAATTTGTGCATATTTCAAGATTTGCTTTGGACTGCAAATGAACAAGGAATTAGGCTCATGGGTTACTCTTCCATGTCACATACATCTTGGCGGAGCGCTCAAAATAATAAAGATTGAATACATGCACTCATCACCAAGCAAAGTGAATGATCATATAAGGATAAGTAAGATAATAACATATAACAAGCATAAGTGTATCTTATGATCAAACACATGATCATCAATGTCTCACAGGTAATAGCATAGTATCTCAAGCAATCAAAAGCAAACAAAGTTCAACCAAGAAGACAAGAGAGAACAAAAGAAGCAAATCTCTCTCTCAAAGCCTATGATCTATACATTTTTCTCCCCCTCTGGCAACAAGTTACCAAAAAGTTCCTAGAAAATGCATAGGACTATATCGTCTCTCAGGCTTGGTCTTCTGCTGGTGGCGTAGAGATGGCTCCTTGGATGAAGACTTCAGTAGATGTGGAAGGAGCTGAAGGAGTTGGTGCTCGAGCTGGTTCTTGCGCTGGAGCTGTAGCTGGAGCAGATGAAGTGACTCGTGATGGCAGTCTCGGCTCTGCAGCTGATCTCTGAGCTCGAGGCACTCTGCAAATGCATCGATTGTTGTCCTGCCCTTCCTCTTACGCATATCATCCTGTAGCTGCTCCACAACCGGCTGAATCTCGATTACTTTGACATCAAGATCATAGAATTTTTGTTCCATGATTCTTTCCGGGCTCTCCTAGTTTTGAGTTAGGGTGGCCAACCCTTCTCAATCCGCAGAGTTGATGCTATCAAGTAACCAAGCTGCTCCTGCTTGTTCTTCAAAAGTACTCAGATGCCTCTGCTAGAGTTGGCATCTTGGCAGCCTTCTCTTTCCTTGCCTTCTCCTTCTTCTCTTGAGCTTGTCTTGATGGTGGTTCATTCTCACCATGACAACTTGATTGTCCTCAAATTCAGGATAGAGAACTAAGTGTTCCTTATCCAATAGATACTTCCCTGTGCCCATCTTTGAGTTAATCAACTCCTGGATTTGTGGGGCATATCCATAGCTCCTCTTTTGGTTTGCTGCTGTCCTCTTGATAGTTTCAACTATGAGGCTCATGACCTTGAATTTCTGGGGCACATAAAAAATGTGAAGCAAGTTAATTGCATGCCCTCTGATCATGTTGTGGTCACCTGATTTGGGCAACAGAGTGTGCCTTAGGATCCACTTGATCGTTCGCAGCCCTGACAGAAGAATATGAACTGATCCAAACTTGAAAGTCTCAAGTGCATCATCAGGGATCTCCTTGTACATCTGTGACATTGAGTTATGATCCATCTTCTTCTTGGCATAAATGTCCAAGTCATCTTCGCTTTCCTTTGGGGCATTGATCAGACTTGCCCATTCCTCTATGGTTGATTGGTATCTCGTTCCTTCTGACATCCAAACTATCCTGCCATCTGGATAGAAATGTGCTGTGGAGTAGAATTGCATAATGAGCTCGTCATTCCAGTTTGTGAGCTTCTTCCCAACAAAATCTGCAACTCCACACGCATTGAAGCTATCATATACTCCAGGATAGTGTTCTTTATTCTCCTGAATGTAGGTCCAGTCGACCCACCTCATATCACATACTATGGGCTTCTTATCCAACAAGATGGTCTCATAGAAGTCCTGCTGCTCCTTGGTGTGGAACATGTAATCTACAGCAGTCCTTCTCCTGGTGGCATATGGATCTGACTCTCTCCATAGCCTCAACCCTAAACCTCTCCTGATCTCCATGTTCTCAGCCATAGGATGAGCATCATTGTGGTCTAGAATCTTGGTTTTGAGCTTCCTTAGGACTTGCCCTTCATCATCTTCCTCAGCAGCAACATCAGGCATTGGGGCCTTGTTCTTTTCAGCAGCTGGTATACTCCTGGTATTCCTCTTAGGTGCACTCTTGGGCTTGGGGGCAGCTTTGGGTGCTACTTTGGGCTTTGAAGTTGCAGCCCCTGATTTGATAGCATCACCCATCAGCTTTTGTGCCTTGGGTGCTGGTTCAGCAACCTCTTCTTCCTCTTCCTCTTCCATCATGGAAGGCTTTCCTATCACTCTGGCCATGGTCTTCTTGATCCTTTCCTTCCTTTTCTTTCCTTCAGCAGCAGGCTCTTTGGGTTGGGATTCCAAAGAAGCTTGAGTGGAGACTCTGGCTTTGGACATTGGTTGTCTTCCTGCAGGCCTTTTGATCTTCATTCCTGGCTTAACTGCAGTTGAGCTATACTCCTTCTTGAGCACTTTCTTCTTGGAACTAGCCTCATTCTCAACTGCCACATAATCATCATCCTCAGACTCTGAGGTCTTCTTCTTCCTTGTCCTTGTGGCAGCCTTGGGCAAATTGCTGGGAGTGCTTCGCTCCCCTCATCTGAGCTGCTAGAGGGACTAGTGCCCTCACTCATGTGAATCTGCTCTTGACATGTTACGCTGTCACTTTGGTGCGACATGCTGCACACATTGATCGCTGACCTGTGAATAGTTATAGATGAGGTAGAGTGGATGAGCACCACAAAATGCGAGATTTTGCAAAGAATGATTCAAAAACTTAGTTTTAGTTTTCCACGAAAGCATTTCGATCTACCGATTTTCAAACTTGGTGATACCAAGCAGTTTTGGAACCTAAACTAGTGAACTCGGTCGAGACGAGTTACAGCTTGATGGCACCGAGACTGCTAGGGTTTCACAAAGTTTTAAAATCGGTCACACTGATTAGCAATTCTCGGTCAGATCGAGAGTTACTAGTGCAATGGCGTTAGCCAAATCGGTGGGACCGAGTTTTTCAACTCGGTGGGTCCGAGATGGTTTCGGCGGAAACCTAACCCTAAATTTTCGAATCACACCTATTCTAAGGATTGTTTTGACTGGATAGAGGTGTTTCAATCGTGGCAAGAAGCATTATGAACACAATGTGCTGAGAATCAGACGAGGATAGCACTGTGATCGAGTTCATACCCTAGTTCCGCGGTGAATTCGCTACGACGGCAACGGCGGAGAAGAAATACGTTGACGGCGGCGGAGATGAGCGACAGGAGGCGGCTGGCGATGAAGTCGACGATCCGGAGACCTAGTAGGCAGAGCGAGCTATGCGCGGGCGAGGAGTTTCGGAGAAAGTTCTCCAAAATTTGCCCGTGAGAATATATAGCCCGACACTGTCGGTGTGACCGAGTGGAACAACTCGGTGGCACCGAGATGCATAGTTGTTAACAGTTACAGCAACTCGGTGTGACCAAAAAGTTCAAATCGGTTGCACCTGGATGAAAACCTAGATCGACTTAGTAATCTTGGTATGACCGAAATGGAGGAATCGGTCAGACCAAAAATCACAAAGAAGTTTTGGAAGTTTAAGTCTATGACGAATCGGGGACTCCAAGTGCTCCTCACACAGAGTGGTTCGAATCTGACTTGATCAAATTTTGTGATGTAGCATGAATAGAGTTTGAGACGAGAAAAGCATAGATAGCTAGAGAAGGTTCTTAGGCATTCTTGTCCATCCACTTGGCCAAAGAAAAAGAAGCCAATCAATCAAAACAACAAGTGGATGTCCTCGAATGAGTAAAATATGCAAGCAACATGCTCACACAATAAAATGGAAAATGAAATATGTGACAAAGCATGCACAACCAATTCTAGCATATATCAAACAATTGCCGATGACTAGGTCATCTATATATGAGTATATTGACTTAGGATTCAAATGAGAACATTTGATCATAGGTCATACTCATCGTTTAAGCTCAAGTTGGGTTACCACTTTTACATAAAGCATTTATGTGTTCACATCATTAGAGTTGCTTTGACTCAATTCTTAGAGTTAAGCTCCCCCTAGATGTGAGATCCCCCCTTAGAGGGATGAACTAACCTTGGGTTTTGTCGATGATGACTTCATGTAGGTGTTGAAGATATGGATGCTCAATGTTGATGTAGATCTTTTTGGAGCAAACCTTTGGAGTGAGTTGCACTTTCAATACCTACATGGGTTAGTCCCACAAGGAACAAACAAGAATATCCATAGACATAGAGTGATGCACACACAAAATGATGTCCATGAAAACATTAGGTTACCTTGTCCCTTGCCTTACCAACATGAGGGTTTGTGACTCCTTGAACTAGTGCAAGATATGGAAGATGATTGCACTTGTCCTTGCCATAATGATATGAGTGAAAAATGTTGGCGGAGTCACCCTCAAGAACTCTCTAGTTCTTCTTCTTCGGGATCCACCTCATCTTGATGGGAATCCTTGGTGTAGTAGTTGTACTTGATGAAGTAGAACTTGACATAGTCTTGGGAACCCACTTGACCACGGCCTTATGTGCTTCTTCAAATGCATCAATCTCCTCTTGAAGCTTGTCCTTGCCTTTGTTCTTGTGGTCTTGTGGTGGAAGATCATCTTGTGCTTGTGTTCCCTTGAAGGAAGTAGGATCATACTTCTCTTTTTGAGGAACAAACTTCGTCTTGGGGTATTGATCTTCTTCCCACTCTACTCCATTGGCATTGAACTTTCGTTCAAAACCAACACCTTGATTCTTCCGGTGCCTTCCTTGCTTGCGTACAATTTCCTCAAATTGCTTACTCCCGGCAAGGCTCTTGTATACACCTTTCTCTATAATACCCTTCAATAAGCTGTTTTCTTGCTCAAGTGTAACTTGGCTAAGAGGATCATTAGTGGAATCAAGAGAACTACTAGAAGCAACAATATTGGATTTAGCATTGTTATTGTTACTACTAGAAGAAGAATCTGTCTTGTTCTTGTTACTAGACTTGACTTGAGGCATGTAAGTAGATAAGAGTAAACGCTTGGCAATGTAAAAAGAACTTTTCTTACGGAGATCATCATTGATTGCTTTTAGGAACTCATGCTCTTGCTCAAGATTGAGCTTTTCAAAGCGTAACTTCTCATGAGCCCTTAAAAGTTCTCGATGATCTTCGAGGATAGTTTTACGAGCTAACTTAAGAGTGTTTAGTTCTTTAGTTAGACGCTCAATCTTATCCTTATCATTGTCATTCGTTTCATCTTGATTAGCATGATTAATTGACATTTCATCATAGTATTCATCACTAGAGTTGTCAACAAGTAAATCATCATCACCTAGCAAGTCATCTTCGTCACTATTAAAATCAACATACTCGGGGTGTGTTACCTTAGGACCTTTGGCCATGAAGCATCTACCAATTCCTTCATTTGGTGATTCAAATATGTCGTAGGAGTTGGTTGACACAAGTGCTAGACCGGCAACACCTTCATCTTGAGTGTATTCGGAGTCGGAGTGATAGCTTCTCTCGGAGTGATTATCGAGTCGGGCGGATACCCATTCACCAACGTGAGCTTGATGTCTTCGTTTTGTGTAGCTCTTTGATGATTTGTCCTTCCTATCTGAATCCTTTCTTCTCTGTGAGGGTCTTTGTTCATAACGATCATCTCTATTCCTTCTCTCTCTTGGTGGTGATTCTTCTCTTCTACTTCTTCTCTTGGGAGAATCTTCTCTTCTTTTGTAGGGTGCCGTACACTCATTGGAATAGTGTCCGGGTCTCCCACAATTGTAGCAGTTGCGCTCTCGACTAGAAGATCTTTTGTCATTGTAGGACCTTGACTTAGAGCTTCTTTCTTTGCTTCTACTCTTGTATAATTTGTTGAAGTTCTTCGCCATTAAGCTCAATTCTTCATTGAAGGTTTGTTTCTCACTTGATGATGTGGGGGCTTCACATGAGGCTTTGTAAGCACCACTTGACTTGTTGTGAAGTTCCTCCTTATCCTTGAGTGACATCTCATGAGCAACAATTCTTCCAATGACTTCCGTTGGCTTGAGATCTTTGTAATTTGGCATCATTTGGATCAATGTGCATACGGTATCATATTTTCCATCCAATGCTCTTAGGATCTTCTTGATGATGAATCATCGGTCATCTCTTCACTTCCTAAGCCGGCAATCTCATTTGTGATAAGAGCAAGCCTAGAGTACATTTCAGCGACACCTTCACCATCCTTCATTTTGAACTTGTCAAGCTGACTTTGGAGCACATCCAACTTGGATTCCTTGACGGAGTCGGTACCTTCATGCATATCAATCAAAGTATCCCAAATTTCCTTTGCATTCTCAAGGCGGCTGATTTTGTTGAATTCTTGGGCACAAGCCATTGAAGAGGATATCACAAGCTTGAGCGTTGTATTGCAGCATCTTCAACTCTTCCGCGCTAGCTTCATGGTTCGGTTCTCTCCCATCAAAGAATTCACCTTGCAAACCAATACACACAATAGCCCAAACGGCGGGGTTATGTCCGAGATTATGCATTTTCATCTTATGCTTCCAACTAGCAAAATTAGTGCCATCAAAGTAAGGACCTCTACGGTGATAATTTCCCTCGCTAGACGCCATACTCTCCTAGGTTGTGAAACCAAGGCTATGACCACCAAAAGCTATGAAAATCAAAGCAAATGGAGACCAAAGCTCTGATACCACTTGTAGGACCTTGAAGTATGTCTAGAGGGGGGGTGATTAGACTACTTGACCAATTAAAAACTTAACCTTTTCCCAATTTTAGACTTTGGCAGATTTTAGCTATCTTTGAACAAGTCAAGCAATCTTCACACAATTCAAGCAAGCATGCAAAGAGTATATAGGCAGCGGAAATTAAAGCATGCAAATTGCAAGAATGTAAGGGGAAGGGTTTGGAGGATTCAAACGCAATTGGAGACACGGATGTTTTTGTCGTGGTTCCGATAGGTGGTGCTATCGTACATCCACGTTGATGGAGACTTCAACCCACGAAGGGTAACGGTTGCGCGAGTCCACGGAGGGCTCCACCCACGAAGGATCCATGAAGAAGCAACCTTCTCTATCCCACCAAGGCCGTAGCCCACGAAGGACTTGCCTCACTAGCGGTACATCTTCACGAAGTAGGCGATCTCCTTGCCCTTACAAACTCCTTGGTTCAACTCCACAATCTTGTCGGAGGCTCCCAAGTGACACCTAGCCAATCTAGGAGACACCACTCTCCAAGAAGTAACAAATGGTGTGTTGATGATGAACTCCTTGCTCTTGTGCTTCAAATGATAGTCTCCCCAACACTCAACTCTCTCTCATAGGATTTGGATTTGGTGGAAAGAAGATTTGAGTGGAAAGCAACTTGGGTAAGGCTAGAGATCAAGATTTATGTGGTTGGAATGGAATATCTTGGCCTCAACACATGAGTAGGTGGTTCTCTCTCAGAACTGGTAAGTTGGAAGTGTAGGTTCGTTCTGATGGCTCTCTCCACGAACGAAGAGGAGGTGGAGGGGTATATATAGCCTCCACACAAAATGTAACCATTACACACAATTTACCAAACTCGGTGGGACCGAATCAACAAACTCGGTCTGACCGATTTAGTAAACCTAGTGACCGTTAGGGTTTTCGGTGGGACCGATATGCAACTCGGTGGACCGATATGGTTAGGGTTAGGGCATAACGTAATCTCGGTGAGACTGATTACACAAACTCGGTGAGACCGATTTTGGTAATTAGCTAACCAGAGAGTTGGTCAGGTAAACTCGGTGGGACCGATTCGCTCTTTCGGTGGGACCGGAAAGTTACGAAAGGGAAACAGAGAGTTTACATTCCAATCTCGGTGGGACCGATCACTCACTTCGGTTAGACTGAAACATTACGAAGGGAAACAGAAAGATTACAATCCCATCTCGGTGAGACCGAGATCCCTATTGGTGAGACCGATTTGCCTAGGGTTTGTGGCAGTGGCTATGACAGTTGAACTCGGTGGCGCCGGATAGAAAGAATCGGTAGGGCCGAGTTTGACTTTAGGTTTAGGTCATATGTGGATGTGAGAAAGTAGTGGAGGGTTTTGGAGCATATCACTAAGCACATGAAGCAAGAGGCTCATTAAGCAACACTCATCCCTCCTTGATAGTATTGGCTTTTCCTATAGACTCAATGTGATCTTGGATCACTAAAATGTAAAATGTAGAGTCTTAAGCTCTTGAGCTTGAGCCAATCCTTTGTCCTTAATATTTTGAGGGATCCACTTTCATCAAACATGCCATGCCATTCATTGAGCTTTCCTGAAATATTTGTCTTGGAATAGCATTAGCTCAATGAGCTATATGTTGTTATGAATTACCAAAACCACCTAGGGATAGTTGCACTTTCAGGTTCCTACTCCGAATACTCCAAAGTAGATCTTGAACACCGTGTCTGGCTCTGCAAAACAAATTCCACATACCACCGCAGAGAGCACAATATTCCACGAGTCTAATCTGCTAACAACTTTTCCATAGCGTGACATCACACCGTGGCCCGGTCATTATTCAAACTATTTTCTCAACCTTCTGCTGCACATCTTGCGAGGCGGTTTTATTGGCACGTCTTGTCGAAGCAGAGATCATGTCCCCTTATCACGGGATTCTCATCAATACGGGCGTGGGTAACCCAACCGCTCCATTAGTATGACTCCTTGGATTAGGCAAGTCCCAAATGGCTGCGCAGAGGACGCTTGATATTCATCCCCTTTATAAAGAGGTCAAGACCTGTCTCTTTCTTTCCACGCTTGTTCTTTCCCTTCCCCTACCTCGAGTTCCAATACCCAAGGCTCAGCCCAAGCGCTTCAGACCTCCAACCATGTCCGGATCCAGCCTTCAAGGACGGTGGATGGCCTCTTCTGTCACAGAGGAGGACATCACGAAGCTTAGGGAGGCTAGGTACTTGACCGCCGAAATCCTTCACCGGCTTCCTGCTCAAGGGCAGGTTATCCCTACTCCCAAACCCAACGAGAGTGTCATATTCATCTCCCACTTCCTCCGAGGGCTAGGCTTTGGTCTTCATCCCTTTGCTAGAGGGCTCATGTTCTATTACGGGCTATATTTTCATGATCTAGCTCCAGATTCTTTCCTTCACATCTCAACGTTCATCACTGTGTGTGAGGCCTTCCTCCATATTACCCCACACTTCGGCTTATGGCTCAAGACCTTCAATGTGAAGCCGAAGATGATCAACAGGCGACACGTGGAGTGCGGAGGCGCTATAATAAGCAAAGGTGTCGATGCTTTATGGCCAAAGGGTTCCTTCCCGGAAGTTTCTGACCTATGGCAACGGGAGTGGTTTTATATCACAGCACCGCGAGGGAGGAAGTGGGCGGCCGCCCCTGCCTTCCGCTCTGCCCCTCCGCCACAGCTTGCATCATGGGTCAACAAGGGGCTGGACTGGGGATCGGTTGACGACATGCGGACATTGCAAAGCCGCATTCAGGATCTCATCAAGAAGGACATCAGTCTTGTCAAATTAATCCAAGTAATGTTAGTTCATCGGGTCCTGCCGTGCCAACATCGACCTCTCCGTATGTGGGAGTTCAACCCAGAAGGACCGCGAACTGTTCAGCACTTCTTCGGAAGGACGCTCGAAGGAATGTATCAATTATTCTTCGGATCACGAATAAAGTGTCCGGACACAACAGAGGATGCAGGCCTCGATTGCAACCATCCAGATACCCAGGTAAGTAATCCCACAACCGAACATGCTGTCATTATGTTTGTCACAACATTATTCTAAAAAACCATCCTCGGCCATGGCTGGATAAGAAAGGCGGAGAGGATCAGGTGTTCGGCCCCTCTTCGTGAAGATTCGACGGATCCTGTATTAATCAGGATGCTGGCTCGCGCACCTTATCAAGTGCCATCAGGGGAGGACAAGGAGAGGAATGGGTATACCGAAAGCGGACTTCATACTGGAGGTACGATACGCATCGTAACCGGGGAAATTAGTACTCCCGTGTTGGAGGATGAACAGGGAGGAGAATCTAGTATCCCTTCTCCCCACGGGAAGAAAAGGACCGCCCCCGAAGACTTGGAAGCAGAGGTCTCCAAACGGGGGAAGAAACCTTTATCAGGGGGCCCTGCCCCGGAGGGCAACATTGCTACACAGCGCCCATAGGGGGGCCAGGCGTTAACCGAGCCGTAAGTGAAGAAGCTGCTTTGTATGCATACCCCGTTCTTTTTCTGAGAATAGCGAATGAGACGTATGTTTTTCAGTTCGGCATATAGCCTCCCTTAACAATCTTCGTCCTCGGGGGATCTTCTTCGGGAGATGATGGAGAGCGAAACGCCTCCCCCTAATTCTCCGCCTCATAAGGCGGACGACCCTGAGGTGTCGTCCCGGAGGATCTCTCCCGATCTGCAAAGGCCAGAAGGTAACTCTTCAGCCGCCCGAGGTCCGGGGTGTTCGGCTCCTAGAGAGACCAACAGAAAAAGCCCCGGACTGTCCAATATGCAGACGGACACATTGCCGGGTCTTCTGCGGCAAGCGCCTATCTCAGAGGCACATTCTACCTTAATGGGTACGGTGGTTGAGAGGATTTCGTGCACGAAAAGCGGGTTGAATGAAGCTTTTACGAGCCTGCTAAGAGGCTTTGAGGTACGCAACGTGATATTTTTTGATGGTACCGTAAACGCAAGGTGCACTGTGTATAGATAGTAGCCCCTGAGACTCTGGTTGCCATCCTAAAGGGGCGATCAGACGATCAAAAATAGAAATAATCTCAGGTAACGATTTGGCCAATTTTGTACACATGCAGCTGCAGCCCCGGCAGCTACCCGGGCTGCCGAATTTGCCAAACTGAAGCGACAACTTGATGTGGCGGATGAAGACATCACACTTGTGAATAGGCGGCTTGACGAGGCATAGGGTATGTATATTTGGGTGGTCAGCGAATATTAATAAGAGCATGACGCTAGGATTTATGATATGCTTTGACTGCAGATGGTGCTGCCGCCATGGAGACCCTTCAGGCTGAGCTTGCCCAGGCTAAGGAGCAAGCCAAGAGAAGCAATGCAGCTGCCGTGAAGGCAGTAGATGAATTAAAAGCCGAAGAAGCTGCTCATCGCTGAAGTGAGGATAGAATGGACAACATGGCTCTTGAGCTAAAAATGTCGCTAGCCGATATGAGCTTCTTGAAAGAGAAAACCAAGCGAAGACAGTTGACCTAGAAAAGGCCTTACAGGCAGCGAAGGAAACTCGCTCTAAGATCAGAGCGGCTCGGGAGGAGCTCCGGCAAGCCGGTGAGATCGCGGCTGGGAAGCCCTTTTTATTGCGAACAAAATTCGGCGATCCGAAGTATGCCCCTCTTGATCAGTTATGGAGCTCTCCAGATGCATACTTGGATTTGTCAAAGAGTGCTACTGATGCGACACAGTATTTCCAAGATCAAGAAGATCATGAAGCGGAAAGATTGTTTAGGTCGCAGTTCGGTACTCTAAGGCGTCCGCTGCTATTGAACGAGCAAATGGCCGAATGGGCCAAGCTCCATAGGTTATCCGGGTTTGCCCTAAAGGCTGTTGTGGATCGCTTGTGGCCGGAGGAACCAAGTCCGTATAGTCATTTTGGTTTGGTGCAACGTTTTATTTGTGTTGTGCCGCATATCGACGCTGTCAAGCGGTCGGCGTGCATAGAGGGTGCGCAGATGGCCCTTGCCCGTGTTAAGACATACTGGGCGAAGATGGAGGCCACCGATATTGCAACCAGGGGTCCACCCGGGGGCCAAGACTCGCCTGAGCACTATTTTGAAGAAGTCTTAGAAGGTGCATGTCTAATAGAGGCTCAGTGCTCAAAGAATACCATGTTCGAATGACATGTATCTTGATTGTAAAAACAATGCTTTTGATAATAAAGGCTATATTTATACTTTTGCCCGTAAAGTATTGTAGTGCCTCCTATGTATATAACCTGAAAGTTTGCAGTCGTCGGCTTCAGCCCCCTCGCGTATAATGCGGGGGTGTTCGGCAAAGCACGTAATCACACTTGATCCAATGTCTTGGTCCGTTAAGGAGGTGATAGCGCGGAGAACGAGGCAATCGGACTATATAGCTTTAAGACTTTCACTTAGCCATAGGAGTTTGACGGTGGGACTACTATATAGCCCCTGGTATGTCCGTGTTTATCTAAATACGGTGCGTTTACATACGTGACCGGGAAACCGGTCCTTCGTTAATGCGGAGGAATCGCGAAGATTCCGCTGAGTCGTCGAGTGGTTGACCAGTCTCTCGCTTTATCATGACAGTCAGTTTTCGGCTTTCTCTACTGAGGTGCTCATCCGGATGAACCAGGGCACAAACGCAGTAGTTCTCCCTGTGCCACCTTAGCCGATAGAGCGGAACGTAAGGTAGCAAAACACGGGAGCCGGGCAAACCCAATTATTGACCAAAGACATGATTCAGATCTGATGCATATAAGGCCAAACTCGCGACGCCGAACACTCCCGAAGGTATTTGGACTTTACTACATATACTGGACTGAGTACCGCCCTCGATAATGAGCCCAGAATTTCAAGGTACGTGCATCAATACGGCATGACGAAAGAGCGCCTGTGGTGAGAGCGTAGATCTCAAAAACACACTGGTTGCTATCTGTGTTATGTCTATTTTAGAACGTCGAATCATAAGCTCGCCGGTAACGCCGGTATCCCACTTGGTCATTTTAAGTGCCAGGAGGGTGTGAGACAACAAGATACAATAAGAAAGGTTTACACTGGGTCTTAATCTAAAAAGAAACCTTTGGATGGGGCCCTGCTGCACGTATGCACCTTTGTCTCTGTTGTGCCGTATCTTTGAAGGGTATAGCACGATGGTCATCTGTAAAAAAAGAAAAACCCAGGTGAAAGAATCTGGTGTGACCGTGCGTAAAGTCGGTTAATCTTAATGAACCGTGAAAATTCAATATCTTGAGTGTAAATAGGGTCAAGCCAAACTATGGACCTTTTACATGCGGGCAGCCTCCCGCACAACATATGTGGGCATAGCCGTTAATCCAGCTTAGGTTTATCTGGGCTGCTACAACTAGGTGTGCACCGAACACGTCTAGCCATGTTCGTGGTCTCGAAGACCGATGAGTTACTCGGGTTGGAGAGGTCGTTCAGTGGTTCGGCTGCTAGAGCCGCCACGTATTCTTCCGCACGAAGAGAATGCTCTGTGTTTCCGCTGATTATGATGACGCCACGTGGACCGGGCATCTTAAGTTTGAGATAAGCGTAATGTAGTACTGCATTGAAACGAGTGAAGGCCATTCTTCCGAGGAGTGCATGATAGCCGCTTCGGAATGGAGCGATGTCGAAGATTAGTTCTTCGATTCGAAAGTTGTCGGGAGAACCGAATACAATCTCTAATGTTAAAGAGCCCATGCAGCGGGCCTCTATGCCTGGTATTACTTCTTTAAAGGTAGTACTGCTTTGGTTGATTCTTGACATGTCTATCCCCATCTTGCGGACAGTGTCCTGATATATCAGATTAAGACTACTGCCGCCGTCCATGAGGACTCGGGTGAGATAGTATCCGTCGATTATTGGGCCGAGCACCAAGGCAGCCGAACCTCTCTGCCAGATACTAGTCAGATGATCCCTGTGATCGAAAGTGATCGGGCAGGCTGACCATGGGTTGAATTTGGGGGCGATGGGCTCTACAGCATATATGTCTCGGAGTGCGCGTTTGCGCTTCCTCTTTGGTATGTGGGTGGCGTAAATCATGTTCACTGTTTTGACCTCCGGTGGAAAATTTTTCTGTCCTCCAGTGTTCGGCTGGCGAGGTTCGTCCTCATCTTCACTTGGTGGCTCCCTCCCTTTGTGTTCGGCATTTAGCTTGTCGGCCTGCTTGAAGACCCAGCATTCTCTGTTGGTGTGATTCGCAGGTTTCTCGGGGGTGCCATGAATCTGGCAGGACATGTCTAGAATTTTATTTACGCTGGACAGACCATCTCTGCTGCCTTTAAATGGCTTTTTCCATTGACCGGGTCGAGAGCCCCTGAATTCGGCGTTTATCGCTGTATTTTCTGGGCTATCTTCATTATTTCGACGCTTTTTTTATTGTGTCGCGGTTTTCCATTACCATCCCTGATTTCGGATGTGTATGGATCGCCGGTGCCGCTGCGGGCCAACAAACTGTCCTCGCTCGTGCAAAAGCGGGTCATAAGAGTTGTTACGGCTGCCATTGTTCTTGGCTTTTCCTGGCCGAGGTGTCTGGCAAGCCATTCGTCCCGGACACTATGTTTGAAAGCTGCTAGGGCTTCGGCATCCGGACAGTCGACGATTTGGTTCTTCTTGGTGAGAAATCTATTCCAAAGCTTTCGGGCTGACTCTCCAAGTTGTTGAATTATGTGACTTAAATCGTCTCATCCGGAGGTCGTACATAGGTCCCTTGAAAATTAGCCCTGAAAGCGTGCTCGAGTTCCTCCCAACTTCCAATGGAATTTTTGGGTAGGCTTTTCAACCAGTGTCGAGCTGGTCCTTTCAACTTGAGGGGAAGGTGAGGGAGTCTTGGATTTGGGGGTACCGGACAGCCGGACTATATACTTTGGCCGGACTGTTGGACCGTGAAGATACAAGACTCAAGACTTTGTCCCGTTTCCGGATGGGACTCTCCTTTGCGTGGAAGACAAGCTTGGCGATCCGGATGTGAGATCTCCTTCTTTGTAACTGACTCTGTGTAAACCCTAGCCCCCTCCGGTGTCTATATAAACTGGAGGGTTTAGTCCATGGTAGGACAATCATAATCATCATAGGCTAGATTCTAGGGTTTAGCCTCTATGATCTCGTGGTAGATCAACTCTTGTAATACTCATATCATCAAGATCAATCAAGCAGGAAGTAGGATTTTACCTCCATCGAGAGGGCCCGAACCTGGGTAAAACACCGTGTCCCTTGCCTCCTGTTACCATTAGCCGTAGACGCACAAATCGGGACCCCCTACCCGAGATCCGCCGGTTTTGACACCGACATTGGTGCTTTCATTGAGAGTTCCTCTGTGTCGTTGCTGGAAGGCTTGATGGCTCCTTCAATCATCAACAACAACACGGTCCAGGTTGAGACTTCTCTCCCTGGACAGATCTTCGTGTTCGGCGGCCGCATCATGGGCCAATTAAGCAGCCATCTGGAGCAGATCGATCACACGCCCACAGCTAGCAGTCGAGTTGAAACTTGAACTACACGGCCGATATCCGCGGAGACTTGATCTTCGACGGATTCAGGCCTACACCAGGAGCACCAAACAGTCACGACGAGCACGGCTTAGACCTGTTGTCAGACAATACTCGGGATATCGCACATGCAGGAGCCCCGGACCTAACCCCGAGGCTGATTGCGTCGTCCGAGGACGGGTGGATGGACCCCGCCCCGGAGGCCACACACTCATCGGCGGTAGAGCCGAGCACAAACTTCACCCCCAAGGAAGCATGTGTCTCCGGACCCTCGGACTGGTGTCCGGCTGTAGGTTCCAGATTGCGCGCCCTCGAGCCTGCCGATTCTGGTTGGGCTCCGGAAATAGAATTCACCGCCGCAGATATCTTCCAGCACTCGCCTCTCGGCAACATGCTGAATTCACTAAGGTCTCTCTCTTTGTCAGGAGATGCTTGTCCGAACTATGTCCGGCCTGAGGGGGAAGAAGGCGACGAAGAAATTCGTTCCCCACCCACCACCCACTTCATAGCCAGTGTTGACGACGTAACAAACATGCTTGACTTCGACTCTGGTGACACCAACGATACGGACATTGGCGCAGGGGACGAATCCGAACCACCGCCCACGGGGTGCTGGACTGCCAGCTCATCATATGATATATACATGGTGGACACGCCTAAGGAGGACGATGGCGACAAAACGGAGGATAAAACCCCCAAACAAAAGCCAAAACGACGGCGCAGACGCCGCTCTAAGTCCAGCCACAGTAAAAACAGCGATAACAGCGCTAGAAAGATCGACACCCAGGCAACAACGACCATATGGAACAAGCGATGGAGCAGGATGGGCTAGGTCACGCCGAACACAGCCCGGAGCAGACGCCCAATCACAGTGATCCTGAGGGCCGAACTCATCAAACCGCCCCGGGACAGGAGCACAGTCCGGACGACGATGCATTCATCATCCCGGAAACACGTTTGGAACGAGATAACCTCCACAGAAGGCTTATGGCCACTGCGAGAAGCCTAAAGAAGCAGAAGCAAAGGCTTAAGGCCACACAGGAAACGCTCAATCGCAGATGGAATAAAGTGCTAGACACTGAAGAAAAATACGGCGACGATCGCCACACAAAGAGCTATCCAAAGCGCAAGCTGCTGCCAGAATTCGACGATGAGACCGTTCCACCGAAGAACAATAAGGCTAGTAGGCCGGACCAACCACTTCATAACCGCAATAGAGCAGCTACTGACGTCGCACACGATTTACGTGATCTCCTGGATAAAAAGGCCGGCGCGACCAGGTCCATCTATGGATCTAGAGGACACGCTCCGGTGCAGGATTATGGTCACCAAAACGATCAAACTGATGGAGTACCAGTTCGGAATCAGCACCGGACACAACAACAGTCGACAGCACGCCACAACATGTCCAGATATACAGAGGGGCCGCTCACCCTCTGTGCTTCACCGAAGAGGTACTGGACCACGAATTTCCACAGGGTTTCAAACCCGTGAACATAGAGGCATACGACGGAACGACACACCCTGGGGTCTGGATTGAGGATTTTATCCTTCACATCCACATGGCTCGTGGGGACGACCTCCATGCCATTAAATACCTTCCCCTCAAGTTGAAGGGACCAGCTCGGCACTGGTTGAAAAGCCTCCCCGAAAACTCAATCGGAAGTTGGGAGGAACTTGAGGATTCTTTCATGGCCAATTTTCAAGGAACCTATGTCCGACCTCTGGACATCGACGATTTAAGTCACATAATTCAACAGCCCGGAGAGTCCGCCCGCAAGCTCTGGAATAGATTCGTCACTAAGAAGAATCAAATTGTCGATTGTCCGGATGTCGAAGCCCTAGCGGCCTTCAAGCACAGTATCCGAGACGAGTGGCTCGCCAGACACCTCGGCCTAGAAAAGCTAAGGAAAATCGCAGCCTTAACAAGCCTTATGACCCGCTTTTGTGCGGGTGAAGACAGCTGGTTGGCCTGTAGAGGCCCAAGCGACCCAGGCACATCCGAAATCAGAGATGGCAACGGGAAGCCACGGCGCAATAAAAACAAACGTCGAAACAAGGAAGAAAGCCCGGACAACACAACGGTCAACGCCGGATTCAGGGGCTCTCGACCCGGTCAACAAAAGAAGCCATTTAAAGGCAGCAAAGAGGGACCGTCTGGCCTGAACAAAGTCCTGGACAGACTGTGCCAAATTCATGGCACCCCCGAAAAACCTGCGAACCACACTCACAGAGAATGCTGGGTCTTTAAGCAGGCCGGCAAATTAAATGCCGAACACAAGGGAAGGGAAACACCAAGTGAAGACGAGGATGAGCCTTGCTAGCCGAACACTGGGGGACAGAAAAAATTCCCACCAGAGGTAAAAACAATAAACATGATCCACGCGGCTCACATACCCAAGAGAAGGCGCGAACGCGCGCTGAGAGGCGCATACGCTATAGAGCCCGTCGCCCCCAAATTTAACCACTGGTCGGCCTGCCCGATCACCTTCGGTCACAGGGACTATCCGACTAGTATGCGACACGAAGGATCAGCTGCCTTGGTGCTCGACCCCATAATCGACGGATACCATCTCACTCGCGTCCTCATGGACGGCGGCAGTAGTCTCAATCTAATATACCAGGACACTATCCGCAGGATGGGGATAGGCCCATCCAGAATCAGCCAAAGTAACACCACCTTTGAAGGGGTGATACCAGGCGTTGAAGCTCACTGCAGGGGCTCCCTCGTACTAGAGGTGACATTCGGTTCCCTAGACAACTTCAGAAGCGAAGAACTACTCTTCACCATCGCCCCCCTCCAAAGTAGTTATCATGCATTACTCGGGAGAATGGCCTTCGCCCGCTTCAACGCGGTACCGCACTACACCTACCTTAAACTCAAGATGCCCGATCCACGTGGCGTCATCACCGTTAACGGAAATACAGAGCGTTCTATACACGCGGAAGAGCACGCGACGGCTCTGGCAGCCGGACACTAAGCGGCCTCTAATATCAGAACGCATGATCGGTCGTTAAGACCACGGACATGGTTAGACGAGTCCGGCAGCCCAGATAAACCTGACCTGGGCGCTATACATGTAATCCCATAGAGGACACCAGGGGCTTCAAATATTCAATAAAGCCCACCTTTTGGCTTGACCTTATTAACAGGCCAATGTCTTACACTCCAGCTATCCATTGATAATAGTCAACTCTTCGCACGCCTATGTCATACTCTTCTACATGAGTTTTCCTTTTTACAGACATCATTCGTTCGATACCCTCCCAGGACACGGCACAACGGAGACAAAGGCGCAGACGTGCAGTAGGGCCCCGCTCAAAGGTTTCTCTTTAGATTAAGCCCCTGTGTAAACCTTCTTTATTGTCTCTTGTTGCTAACACATCCCATGGGTACTACACCCACAGGGGATACTGTCGTTATTGTTATTTCGCCACGACAGACTAATGCACGTACCTGGAAATACAGGGTTCATAATAAAGGGCGTTCTTTAGCCCAATATATGTTCTAAAGTCCGAATACCTTCAGGCTTGTTCGGCATCGCGAGTTTGGCCTTAGATGCATCAGCTCCGAATCATGTCTTTGGTCAAATGTTGGGTTTGCCCGGCTCCTGGGTTTGCCGCCTTACGTTCCGTTCTTATCGGCTAAGGTGGCCAAAGGAGAACTATTGCGATTGTGCCCTGGTTATTCCGGATGAGCACCTCAGTAGAGAAAGCCGAAAACTGACTGTCATGATATAGCGAGAGACTGGTCAACCACTCGAGGACTCATCGGAATCTTTAGGATTCCTCCGCATTAACGAAGGACCGTTTCCCGGTCAGGTACACACGCGCCCATATTCGGATGCAAGCAAAGGTACCAGGGGCTACATAGTAGCCCCACCGTCAAACTCCTATGGCTAAGTGAAAGTGTTAAAGCTATATAGTCTGGTTGCCTAGTTCGACGTGCGATCACCTCCTTAAACGGACCAAGACGTTGGATCAAGTGTGATTACGCATATTCTCGCGAACAGCCCCGCATTGTATGCGTGGGGGCTGAAGCCAACGACTGCTAACTTTCAGATTACATACGTACATCAAACAGCCGCACAGGAGGTACAATAACACTTTCGGGCGAAAAGTATAAACATAGCCTCCATGATGAAAATAAATTTTTTTTTACAATGAAACGATTTGTCACTCGAACATGACATTCTTCGAGCACTGAGCCTCTACTAAACGAGCACCTTCTGTTACCTGCTCCAAGTAGTACTTGGCTGGATCCTGGCTTCTCGCCGGATTCTAGGTCGCAATGATGGTGGCTTCTATATCTTTCAAATATGCTTTAACACGGGCAAGAGCCATCCGTGCACCCTCTATGCACGCCGACCTTTTCATGGCATCGATTCGAGATACGGCACCAAGGAATTGTTGCACTAAACCAAAATAATCTGTCCGCTTGGCCCTTGACCATAGATGGTCTATTACGACCTCATTGCAAGACCGGACAACCTATGGGCTTCGGCCACAGCAGCCATCCTCTCACTCAATGGCAGGGCACGTTGGAGCACAGTGCGACGGAACAGCTTTTCCACTTCATTATCTTTTTTATCCTCAAAAAACTTGGCCGCATCAGCCGTACTCTTCTCCAGATCCGCATAAGCGTCTGCAGGGCTCCAGCGTCGATCCATAGGAGTGTACTTCGGATCTAAGAACTTCATCCACAATAAATAGGGGTTTCCAGCCGTGATTTCTCCGGCCTGTCGAAGCTCCTCCCGCGCATCCCTAATTTCGGAACGCGTCTCCTTGGCCGCATCAAGGGGCTTCTTCAGGTCAGCTGAATTAGGTGGATTCTCTTTTTCAAGGAGCTCATACTGGTCGGCGGCGTTTTTCAGCTCCACAGCCATCTCGGCTATTTTATCTTCGCTTCGGCAATGAGCAGCTTGTTCGGCTCTCAACTCTTAGGCCGCCTTTAGGGCAGCCGCATTGCTAGCCCGGGCTTGTTCCTTGGCCAGGGCAAGTTCCACCCGCAGGGCCTCCATGGCAGCAGCTCCGTCTGCAGTCCAAGAATATTACATTAACATTATGCTCCTCTTAATTTTTCCTATAAAAAATAAGGAAAGCAGAGCACATACCTTGTGACTCGTTAAGCCGCTCGTTCACAAGTGTGATATCGGCACCAATAACTCCAATCTGTTGCCTCAGTTCGGCGACTTCAACGGACCGGTCGGCTGCCACACCCTTAGCCACATGTGCATGAATACAGTGCGATCATTACTCAACGATTTGATCCTCCGTTTGCTGCCTTGGGCTGGCAACTAGAGTCTCAGGGACTACTATACATATGGAGCACACCTAGCGCGTGCGCCACAACAAAAATTACGTATTTTTTTACATACCTCAAAGCCTTTGAGCAGGCTTGTAAAAGCTTCATTCAATCCGCTTGTGGCGGATGAAATCTTCTCAAGCACCATGCTCATTAATGAACAGTGATCCTCCGAGAGAGAGACTTGCTCCAGAAGGCCCGTAAGCGTGTCCGGCCGGTCGTTGAACTATGTCGGACCCTTCTTATCGCCCCCCTTGGGAGCCGAGCGCTCAGGGCTCAGGGCGGCCGAAGTACTAGCTTTTGGTCTCGGCAAATCTGGACTCCTCCGTGACGACACCTCGGGGTCGCCCGCCCCCTAAGGCGGAGAGGATGTCGGGGTTTCACTCTCCATCATCTCCGGAAGGAGATCCCCCAAAGACGAAATCTGTCGAGAAGAGCTGCTAGCCGGACTGAAAAGAATGGATCTTGGTTGTTGTTTTTGGAGGAGGAAGCAGAAGTTCTTGCGATTAAACTTGCAGCTCGGCTGAGGGCTGGCCCGTTGGCGGGCATGGCGCGGTGAGGACACCCTTCGGGGCAGGGCCCCCTGGCGAAGTTTTCTTCCCTTGTCTGGACACCTCCGTCTCCAAGTCTTCGGAGGCGACCCTATTCTTCCCACAGGGGGAGCAGACCCTAGATTCCCCTCCCCGACTATCCTCCTTCGTGGAGGCAGTAATTCCCCCGGTTTGGATGTGCAATGTGTGAAGCTCTGCTTCTCTGTTCTTCCCTTCGTCTTTCCCCGAGGGCACTTGACTTAGCACACGACTAAGCATCTTGGCTATGGCAGGGCTAGGCGAGCCTTCAGGAAGTGGCGCCGGACACCTGATTCTCTCCGCCTTGTTGAGCCATTCTTGGCCACGGATGGTTTTCAGAATAATGTTATGATAAATATAAACGAAGTGTTCGGTTTTTGGGTTACTTACTCGGGTATCTGGGCGGTTGCAGCTCAGGCCCGCATCGTCGGTGGTGTCCGGACACTTTACTTGTGGTTCGAAGAATAACTTACACATCCCTTCGAGCATCATGTCGAAGAAGTGCAGAATAGTCCGCGGACCTTCCGGATTGAACTCCCACATCCGGAGTGGCCGGCGTTTGCACGGCAACATCTGTCGGACTAGCATTACCTGAATTACACTGACAAGGCTAATGTCCCTCTCAAGAAGCTCCCGGATGCGGCTCTGCAATATTGCTACATCATTAGCAGGCCCCCAATCTAGTCCCACATTGGCCCATGAAGCCAGTTGCGGCGGAGGGCCCGAACGGAAGTCGGGGGCAGCCACCCACTTTGTGCCTCTGGGAGCCGTGACGTAAAACCACCTCCGCTGCCATAGATCAGACACCTCCGGGAAGAAGCCCTGTGGCCATGGTGCGTCAGTGTTCCTGCTTATTACGGCACCTCCGCACTCCGCGTGTCACCCCTCAATCATCTTCGGCTTCACATTGAAGGTCTTGAGCCATTAGCCGAAGTGCGGGGTGATGTGGAGGAAGGCTTCGCACACAACGATGAACGACGAAATGTGATGGATGGTGTCCAGAGCTAGATCATGGAAATCTAGTCCGTAATAGAACATGAGCCCTCTCACAAAGGGATCAAGGGTGAAGCCTAAGCCGCGGAGGAAGTGAGAAACGAATACGATGCTCTCGTTGGGCTCGGGAGTAGGGATGACCTGCCCTGGAGCAGGAAGCCTGTGCTTGATGTCGGCGGTCAGGTATCTGACCTCCCTAAGCTTCGCGATGTCCTCCTCTATGATGGAGCAGGCCATCCACCAGCCTTTAAGGTTGGATCCGGACATGATTGAAGGTCTGAAGTGCTTAAGCTTGGGCATCGGGTGTTGGAACTAGAGATGCGGAAAGGCGCAAGCGTGGTAGAAACGAGGGATAGGCCTCGGCCCCTCTATAAAGGGGGTGAATATCAAGCGTCCTCAGCGTAACCGCTGGGATTTACCTAAAAACACGGAGTTGTACCAACAGGCGTCGTGGGGTTGCACGCGCTCGTATTGATGGAGGATCCCGCGATAAGAGGAACACGATCTCTGCTGTCGGCGTTCTAGGAACGGGGGTCCCCAGACTTGCCTGCATGCGGCCCGCGGCGTGGCTCAAAGGAGGCCCAGGACGGCCCATCTTCATCAACGCAAGCTCAAGACCCTCGCGAGAGCCCAGCCTCATGGGCGGGCGACCAGGAGCTTCCTCGAGCACGGCCTCGTCGAGGCTGGCTCATGAGGAGGCGGAGAGTTCAAGGCAGGGTACCTCGCGAGGTGCCCATGGCGCCAAGCCATGACGACCAAGGGCGCTAGTCGGGCGCCAGCCCGCGCAGCGTCCTCCTTTCTTCTTTGGTGCAAAGGGTGCAAGCGCAGGCGAAACATCAATGAAAGGCATCCGTTTGATGCAACAAGACCAAGACCAGCCCCAGCGGCTGAAGGAAGTCATCGTGGTGCCCAAGCGAGCGTCATCACGAGAGCCTTTGGCAGGCGAGGACCAACTTTAGTCAGGATAAGCGTACCCGATGTTCCCCTTCAAAATGGCCAATTGTTGGCGCCCTTCCCGCTCAATATTTGGGAAGAGGCCCAGGGCCTTCACCTATAAATAGGAGTAGCCACATCCAGAGAGCAGGATCCGGCATTTGGAATCCAGAGAGAGAGATAGAGACCCGATCCTCAAGCTAGAGCGACGGGACACCACTTAGCAGTTCATCATACCCACCAAGAACAGACCCTCGCGAGGCTGTTCTTCCCTGTACTGTTCCTCATCAGCCCAAGAGGCAATCCACCACGCCACAAACTAGAGAAGGGTATTACACCTAAACGGTGGCCCAAACTAGTATAAATCTTGCGTCTCTTGTGCTGTTCTTCTCACTAGTTTAGGTCCCTGCGATTCGGCGAGGTACGAAACAGTGGAGGGTTGGATCTCCGCGCGCACCCCAGAGTTCGAACCTTAAGGGTCTGCCGAAACCCGAAATCCGACATCTGCTTTGGCAAGGCGTGCCAATAAAATCGCCTCGCAACGCCTGTCGAGGCAGACCAAGAAAACCGGTTCGTATTGAGACAGGCCACGGTGTAAGGGCTCCCCGCAAGAAAAATTATCAGCGGATCAAATTTGTGAAGTGTTATACCCTCTACAATGGTGTGCGGAAATTATCTCACAGAGCCGGACGCAATCCTTAAATCTGCTTTGGAGTATTCGAAGATGGAACTCGCCTTGCAATGCCGAAGACAAACTGCGCGCCAAACTCATCGTCATTGAAGCCTGGTTCAGGGGCTACTGACAGAGTCCTGGATTAGGGGGTATCCGGACAGCCGGACTATATACTTTGGCTGGACTGTTGGACCGTGAAGATACAAGACTCAAGACTTAGTCCCGTGTCCGGATGGGACTCTCCTTTGTGTGGAAGACAAGCTTGGCGATCCGGATGTTAGATCTCCTTCTTTGTAACCGACTCTGTGTAAACCCTAGCCCCCTCCGGTGTATATAAACCGGAGGGTTTAGTCCGTGGTAGGACAATCATAATCATCATGGGCTAGCTTCTAGGGTTTAGCCTCTATGATCTCGTGGTAGATCAACTCTTGTAATACTCATATAATCAAGATCAATCAAGCAGGAAGTAGGGCTTTACCTCCATCGAGAGGGCCCGAACCTGGGTAAAACATCGTGTCCCTTGCCTCCTGTTACCATTAGCCTTAGACGCACAGATCGGGACCCCCTACCTGAGATCCGCTGGTTTTGACACCGACAGCAGGTATTTGATGGCGTGGAGATCGTCTCCGCGAGCCATATGAATGTGAAGAATAAAGTCCTCAATCCAGACTGCAGGGTCTGTCATTCCGTCGTATGCCTTGATGTTTACGTGTTTAAACCCCTCTGGAAATTCATGATCCAGCACCTCATCGGTGAAGCACAGGGGGTGTGCGGCACCCCTGTACTTGGCTGTGTCGTGGCATAGGTCCGACGGCTGTAGTGTTCGGTGTTGATTCCGAGCTGGAAGTCGATCGGTATAGTCGGTTTGGTGGCTGTGATCCTGCATGGGAACACGTTTCCTAGATCCATAGATGGACCTAGTCATACCAGCTCTTTTGTCCAAGTGCTCACGTAGATCATGTGCTGACTTGTGTGCGGTGTCATTAGCCGTTCTGTCTCGGCCACGAGGTGGTCTGTCTGGCAGATTGGTCGTATTGTTTTTCGGCGGAATGGGCACGATAGCCTCATCGTCAAATTCGGGCAGCAGCTTACGTTTTGGGTAGCTCTTTGTCTGGCGATCACCGTCGTATCTTTAAGCTCCATATGTGGTTGAGCGTATCCTGCGCGGCTTTAAGCCGTTGCTTCTGCTTCTTCAAGCTCCTCGCGGTGGCAATAAGTCTCTTGTGGAGGTGCTCTTGTTCCAAGTGTTTTTCTGGGATGATGCGTGCATCGTCGTCCGGATTGTTCTCCTCTCCAGAGACAGGTTTATAAGTTTTGTCTTCGGCATCGCTATGATTAGACAGCGGCCCCGGACTGTGTTTGCCATCCCCTTGCTCGTCCTGATCCATCGCTGGGTCTGCAGGGTCGTCATTATCTTTAGCATCATCCGGGGTGTCATTCTTTCTTGTGTCGGTATCGCTGTTTTTGCTATGGCGGGGTTTAGAGCGGCGCCGCTAACGTCGGCGCTTTGGTTGCTTCTCAAGAGGAATATCCTACGTTGCATCCTTTTGATCCTCGCGATTGTTTTCTTTGGGTGTGTCCACCATATATATGGCATATGATGAGGTGGTTGTCCAGCGCCCTGTGGGCGGTGGTTCCTGTTCTTCTCCGGCATCATCGTCCATACCGTCGATGTCTTTGGAGTCGAAATCAAGCATGTCGGTTAAGTCATCGACAATGGCTATTAAGTGGGTGGTGGGTGGGTAACGAATTCCTACGTCGTCCGCTTCCCACTCAAGCCGGACATAGTCCGGCCAAGATTCTCCTGACAAGGAGAGAGATTTTAATGAGTTTAGCACGTCGCCCAAGGGCGAGTGCTGAAAGATATCTGCGGAGCTGAACTCCATGATCGGCGCCCATTAGATCTGATGGGCGCAGATACACGCGGTTCAGAACCCATGGTCGGAAACAAGTCCGAGGACCCGATGACACAGACCTCATTGGAAGTGAAATCTATGTTCGGCTCTATTGCCGTTGAGTGTGCGGCTTCCGTGGCGGGTTCCATCCTCCCGTCCTCGGATGGCACGATCTGCGCTGGATCTAAAGCCAGGGCAGCTGCAGGTGTGATCTCCTGAATGATGTCCGATGGCAGATCTGGGTCATGCTCAACGTGGCTATGGGGCGCACCTGTCATGGGCTCGAATCCGTCGAAGATCAAGTCTCCGCGGATGTCGGCAATGTAGTTCAGGCTTCCAAACCTGACCTGATGGCCTGGGGCGTAGCTATCGATCTGCTCCAGATGGCCAAGCGAGTTGGCCCGTAGTGTGAAGCCGCCGAATAGGAAGATCTATCCGGGGAGGAAAACCTCAACCTGGATCGCATCATTGTAGATGATTGAAGGAGCCATCAAGCCTTATGGTGACGTCATAGTGGAACTCTCAATGTAAGCACCAATTAATGTCGGTGTCAAAACCGGCGGATCTTGGATAGGGTGTCCCGAACTGTGCGTCTGAGGCTAATGGTAACAGGAGGCAGGGGACATGATGTTTACCCAGGTTCGGGCCCTCTCTATGGAGGTAATACCCTACTTCCTGCTTGATTGATCTTGATGATATGAGTATTACAAGAGTTGGTCTACCACGAGATCGTAGAGGCTAAACCCTAGAAGCTAGCCTATGATTATGATTGTTGTTGTCCTATGAACTAAACCCTCTGGTTTATACAGAGATCGGGGGGGCTAGGGTTACACAAAGTCGGTTACAGAGAAGGGAATCTACATATCCAAATTGCCAAGCTTGCCTTCCACACAAAGGAGAGTCCCACCCGGACACGGGACGAAGTCCTCAATCTTGTATCTTCATAGTCCAACAGTCCGGCATAAGCATATAGTCCAGCTGTCCGTGGACCCCCTAATCTAGGACTCCCTCACTTGTGTCTACGACGCCTTGGGGCGTGCCTGAGGGTGCGCGGGTGCGGAGAGGCCCGTCGCGTGATCCGACCGGGGCTCAGGGTGGAAGCTGGAAGCAGAAGGGCGGTGCCCCCGAGGCTGCGGCATCCAGGAGCTCGGCAACGCGCTCCAGCAATGCATCCCGGCCGCTCTCCATCAACCTGCACCGTAGCAGCTCCCGAGCCACAGTGAGCGCGGCTCTCATGTTTGCTTGTTCCCGTCGGGTGTGCAGCGCCTTGGCCGCGGTGTGGCTTGAGGCCCTTGCGGCTGATCGCACCTGCCGCAGAGTAAGGGCGGGCAGTGCGGTACCACACCGCCCGCGCCCCGCAGCGTTCTGCGGTGCGCGGGCTGCCTGGGGCGCGGGGTTGAGGTCTTCTTGGGTAGGCGGCGTGGCCCGAGCCGGCCAGGTGGCCCAGCGGTCGGCGCTAGTCATCGGGTCGCCGGACATGGATGCGACAAAGCGATGGGACGCGGACCAGCAGAAAGGAGATTTCAGCGCACCCCTACCTGGCGCGCCAAATGTCGGATATCGGGTTCCAGCAAAACCCTTAAGGTTTGAACTCTGGATTGCGCATGAAGATTTCCTCCTACTGAAACACGCCCTCAGCTTCACCGTGATCTCTAAGCTAACTCGATGAACTCACAGCACAAGAGACACAAGATTTATATAGGTTCGGGCCACCGTTGTGGTGTAATACCCTACTCCTATGTGTGGTGGTGGATTGCCTCTTGGGCTGATGATGAACAGTACAAGGGAAGAATAGCCTTGCGAGGAGAGGTGTTCTTGTGGTAGTGTGGTGTGTATATGAACTTGACCTCTCCCTTCTGCTATGGTGGCTAGCCCTATTTATATAGGCCCTGGTCCTCTTCCCAAATATTGAGCGGGAAGGGATCCAACAACGACCATTTTGAAAGGGGACAACTAGTACAAGCTATTGTGACTAAAGGTGGTCTTTGCCTTTCAAAGGCTCTGGTGATGATGCCGTCTTGGGCTCCAGGATGACCTCCGTCCTGCAGTCCTGCTGGTCTTGGTCTTGTTGCACTGATATGGAAACCTTTTCTTGATGCCTCGGTACTCCGCGCCTGTGCTTTCCCCCTTAGCACCAAAGAGGAAACGAGGACACTGAGCGGGCTAGCGCCCGCCTGGCCTTGGTCATCATGGCTTGCGTCACGGGGACCTCGCGAGGTACCCCTTGCCTTGATCTCTCCGCCTCCTCGCGAGCCTGCCTGGTGAGGCCGCCCCTGACGAGGCCTTGCGTCGTCCGCCCCGCAAGGCTTGGCCCATCGCGAGGGTCTTGAGTATTGGTTGATGAAGATGGGTCGTACTGGGCCACTAGTGGAGCCACGCCACAGGCCGCAGGCAGGCAAGTCTAGGGACCCCCGTTCCCAGAACGCCGACAGGTACAAAGAGCATGATGTTGCATATGATTGCAAAGCACATAGATATATAGTCAAGAGGGGTAAGAGGTGCAGCCTCGTGCCAATGGGCGATGATCTTTTTATTGCTTGGAGGAAAGAACATCTTGAGAGGATAAATAAGCAGAAAGAAGTAGAAAAGGAGAAGCACAAAGCTGTTGATTTTTCTACAGCCATCAGTCTGTCTATGGATGAAAATACTGTTGGACAAATTGATTTGAAACCGAGGACGGTTTCCTTGCAAGGAGGGGAGGATGATACGACCCCTATAATTTAAATACCGAGGTCATTTGTAACGCCCCGGACACACCCGCCGGTGGTCGTTACTCCTGGCGGGATCTAGACTGGCCCCACAGATCAATACTAGTCTTTTCTAGCACTTTGTCCTCACTCGTGCGCACTTAGGAGCAACTCTTGATCGGTCACCCATCCCGACACTACTCCAAGCTGAGCACGCTTAACTTTGGAGTTCTGTCGAATGGGCTCCGGAAAGAAGGAATTCCTTATTGATATGAGTAGTCTATCATCCCTAATAAGCCAGGCTATCACATACACCCCCACTCGGAGGAACCGGCGTCCTCGTCGGGCCCGCGAAACGTTCCCTCTAGGCACAAGCGTACATGCTTCGGTTGGTACATGTGCCATGTCGGGTGCCACGACGGGTCACAAGCGTCATGAACAACATGACCACGCACCTGTCCGCATCCATCCGTGTAACCACGGGGTCGGCTCGATACCAACTTGTAACGCCGGACACACCCGCCGGTGGTCGTTACTCTGGCGAGATCTAGGCGGCCCCACAGATCAATACTAGTCTTTTCTGCGCACTTTGTCCTCACTCGTGCGCACCGGGGAGCTAACTTCGGTGGGTCACCCATCGACACTACTCCAAGCTGAGCACGCTTAACTTTGGAGTTCTGTCCGAATGGGCTCCCAGAAAAGAAGGAATTCCTTATTGATATGAGTAGTCTATCATCCCTAATAAGCCAGGCTATCACATCATTGTTGTTTCGCCTAAAGCCGATGATGTGCAAAAATAAATTGTATATACGTCAGAGCAGGTAAGTTACAATGATGAGAAGCCACTAGAAAATACTACGTGCATGCATGCTGATGTGTTGCACACGATGTGCATAGGCAAAGAAGAGAGACTTGTTCAGTTTGAGATATTAGCTTCTGGTTTGGACGTGCATGCATCAAGAGGAAACCAAACAAAAGGATATTTTAATCCTTATGGTAAACCATGTTTAGGAGGAGGCGTCAAGGAGATTGGTCTTCTGCGTTTCCTTGCCACGACAGTTTATTACCAGAGGCAACTTGATATGCGGGGTCTGTTTCGGTTTAAAGAGCAGAAGGTGCAGATTAAGTTTCTGTTTTTATCAAGGTCACGTAAGGAATATCAGGCAAGTACAAGGGCGTGTGATATTTGGAGTCTACTATGCTTGAAGGAAATTGGATGGGGTCCACAGCACCAAAACTGAAGCCAGCGATGCGTGCACAAAAGAAAATACTACTAGTTGTTTTTGTTTTCCTAAATACTAGATCAAGTCGGTTTAGCTTAGTCCTAGGTGTTATCTTCTTTTTAATTACATACCATGTGCTTGTTTTCCAAGCTAGTTAGGACGTGTGACTACTATATAAAGTCAATCGAGTCTTTTGTAGAAGGGAGGTTATTTTTATCGAATAGACATGATGTGTTTTTCAGAGTAGACACCCGTATCAAGTTTTGGAGGGATCTTTAGAAAACCTCTGTGGTGTGCTTTCTCTTCGTGGAAATTTTTTTACGCGTGAGTACCTTCGTCGAGATTGGTTTTCTCATGCTGGGCCGCAAGGTTCAAACCCTCTACTTCGTGTACATCACGTTCACGGGGGAGAGAGTGCTACTGTTGAAGGAGGAGTGTCGTGAAAGATCGGGCCGTAACAATAGATCGGATCTCGCCATCGAGGTTCGGTCGACACCAAAGTACCAATCTATAGTTTTGGTACAAAGATTGAACACAAGAGATGAACTAGGGTTTGAGAGTAGATGGTGTTGTTGAAGATTTTGATGGAGATTGTCCTCCCCAAGATGGGAGAGTTGTTGGTGATGATGATTTCCCCCTCCTGGAGGGAAGTTCCCCCGGCGGAATCGCTCCGCTGGAGGGCAAAAGTGCTCCTGCCCAAGTTCCGCCTCGAGACGGCGACGCTTCGTCCTGAAAGTACACTCCTGATTTTTTCTAGGTCAAAATGACTTATATACCAGAAGATGGGCACCAGAGGTGGGCCGAGGAGGGCACAACCCACCAGGGCGCGCCCAGGTGGATTGTGCCCACTTGGTGGGTCCCCACTGGTAGTTATTTGCTCCAATAATTCTTATTTATTCCATAAAAATTCCTCGTGAAGTTTTAGCTCGTTTGGAGTTGTGCAAAATAGGTAGCCTGGCGTAGCATTTTCAGGTCCCGAATTCTAGTTGCCGGTATTCTCCCTCTTTGTGTGAACCTTGCATATTATGAGAGAAAAGGCATTAGAATTACTCCAAAAAGCATTATTATGCATAAAACATCATAAAAAATAGTAGGAAAACATTATGCAAAATGAATGTATCAGTTAGCTGATGTGTTTGGATTCTGGCTAGAGCCAGCATGTCGGTGCAGGGGCAGGGCGTGGAGAACCAGAGATCCTACGTGTCAACTGCAGCATCCTCTCCGTCGAGAAACTGCAGCCAGCATCTCCGAGGAACCATCGGTTGCCAGAAAGCGCACATCCAAGGTCTCTGTCGAGTTGCCACTGATGTGGTGAAATCCAAGCCATCAAAACTGGCACGGACCTCAGCAGAGCTACTTGTACTAAACATCTGAAACCGTGAATGGGTTGTAATCAGTCCCATGGTTGTACTCTTTGTGACTTGCTTAGATAGATACTCCTTTTGTTCATCAACATAACATGTTTTAAAATGTAAATGTCCTATATTGATGAACCGAGGCGAGGCGTGACTTGGTGGGTAGCAAGTTCTTCTGCGATATTTTTCTCGTATGACACTACTAGAAAACAATAAGGATGTGTTTGGTTACCTGCATCGTTTTTTCCCTCTTTGTATACTTGTCCCAGTTGGGTCTGGTTGAGCAAATGCAAACAAAAAACCAACATCTACATGTTGATTGGTTGTTTGCATCCCCTTTAGCTTGCATGGGCCGAAGCGGAAGGTAGACTGTTTTGTTGCCGACCTGTTTTAGAGGAAACACGAGTCCGGTTGTTTGGTTACATCTAGGACAAGTGTGTGCTAACCTCCTCCTTGACATGGTGAGGCACGCATTCATAGCTAAGAACAGAATTAGCAACCAAAACAAACTCATCAAAGTCTTAAGCATGCATATTAGTTTAACATAGCACTTAAACAAAACAGCAGCACGCATCAGTCCTAACCACGCAGAGAGGTCTAACTTAAACGAACGAGCAACATGAGCTCATTTAAGCAGTGACGGCAAAGGCTTCGTCGTGCTTCTTGCACTTGGTGGCAACCTCCACACCCTCGTCGTTGAAGACAATCACAATCATGGTGTCTGGGTCAACAACTTGAATGTCACCATGTACCTGATCATGATCTGGTGAACGGCGGTGAAGGTGGCCCAACCTTGAACAAAGGTGACCCTATTGTTGACCACCCTCACTATGACCCTCAATGGATAGCTGGTGTTCGTCTTGAACTTGAACTCTGTAGGGACGGCGGGGTAGTGCTTCATGAACTCCACATGCATTGGCAGACTCTCTAGCTTCGGAGCAAGGATAACCTTATAGAAGTGGCTTGGTCCTGACTCCTCATGGTAGTGCCCATAGTTCCTCCGCTTGGCGCTTGGGTGATATTGCATCGGCACGTCGACCAATGGTGGCACAACCTCCTTGCCCTTCTTCGATGGTGGCACTACCTCCTCGCCCTTGTCGATCTGTATTATGAACAACACATAGTTCAAAGGACAACATTCATTCATATCGGTCTAACGCTTCTACATTTACCCACACTACTTTTCCAACCCCGCACTCAAACCCTCTCTTTTTCACCTTCTCTTCCATCTCTCTGTTTCACCACCCCTTCATCGCCATGAACTCCAACTCCAACCCCAACCATTTCCCCTGGGGCATTGGATGGAGGGCCTTCTTCCTCGGGTGCTCACTCGGTAACCGCGTGAAGTTTGGGAACACCATGGAAGTGTGCTCGAACTTTAGCAGCATCGAAGACATGCACAAGGAGGCTGACGCTGTGATTAAGGAGGCTACGCTAGATGAGTTGAAGACACTGATTCCTGACCCAACCAAGGGTGCAATATCAATGGACATCTTGTGATGGTCCATGAATCACACAGACTCTGGAGACGCTGGACAGAGGGCAAGATGGGCCAAGTACAGGGAGTACATGCCGCTTCAAGACCAGCGTGCCGCAGCATACTGGACTAGGATGTTCGTGCCGCCAGAGGATGACAACAACGCGACGCAGATGGTGGCCAGGGCACCGGCGACACGCGATCGTGCAAGACCCATCGTTCTTGATGAAGACGACGAGGAAGAAAAGACGATGGCTACGCCCCCTCCCCCTCCCCTCTGCTCGGCGTGACTCTAGGGTCGCCGCGGTTAGACCAGAAAGTTTGTACCCCAATCCCACCCTGATATAATCGTAAGATGACCCTATGGACCCTAGAAGTCGTCAGTGCAGAATCGACGGTTTGGAGTGTTCATCTACAGTGTTTCCCCTAATCCAATGCCACACCCTCGATGTGTTCAATCCCCTCCATAACTCTCCAATCGTGTGCTCAAATCAAATCTAGCCCGAGTCAAAAGCAGTAAATCTAGAGACAACACTAGTGTAGAACCGGGTTATAGCACCCGCTCATAAGGGCTTTTAGTGCCGGTTGTGTAACCGGCACTAAAGGGTGGGGACTAAAGGCCCCCCCTTTAGTACCGGTTCATCACGAACTGCCACTAAAGTGCCACCACATGGCACGAGCCAAGGCCGGGTGCGGGGAGACCTATAGTACCGGTTGGTAACACCAACCGGTACTAAATGTTCGGGTTTTTTTCCTTTAGTTTGGTGTTTTCAATTTAATTTAGAGATTGTTTTTACATTATAATGAGTTGTTAAATCATTAGGTGAAAGTACCCGTAGATTAGTTTCAACTGGATGCATGCATGGATCCTAGATAAGTGATCAAAGTATATAATCCATATCCATATATATATTACTTGGTCACTTATATTAGGTGAGCAAGTAATTAATATGGATATGGCATATACTTGATCACTTAGCTAGCTAGGATCCATCCAGTTGAAACTAATCTGCGGTTTCTTTCGTAAATGATATAATAACTCATCATCATCATATTAATATAAAAATTATTGCATCAAATATATCATCACCAACAAGTTAACAGTATACTAGCTAGCTAAAAATCATTATAGTCGTCATTACCACTATTTAATCATCATAGTCATTACCGCTATCTAATCACCACCAATACCAGCTTAAAGAAGAAACATTCACTTTGTACCAGAAGGAAAGATATCATCGAGTTCAACATGATCACTCTTTGAGATTAAGTTCAGGACGAAGAACACGGACATGAGAGGAAGGTACTAAGAGCATGCTAATCACTCCTGCTGCTCTCTCTCTCTCTTAGGTAAAATGGCATAGAACATGTGTAGCTCTCCTGATTCATCATATTGGAGCATGTAGATGAACCTGTCTCCTAATCGTGGGTTGCGCTTCTGCTTGTTGACTCCTAGTACTTCTCTGCGATCATTCACAATTTTTCTCCAGTCTTTCACTATTAAGCATTCCTCGGTTCTAGAAATCCTGAATGCACTCGTGTGCAATGTAGGATGTCTTGGCCGTAAGCTAACAATTGACATGCGACCATTAGTCGAGATCCATTGAGGCACAACTATCATCGGGAGTCCCTGTTGAAGAGAACATCGTATAGTATCATACTTAGCAACATGAAGTTTAGCTTAAAAATAATGTATGCAAAAGATGCACTGAGGACAAATAGTTAAAAATCTTACCATCTTTCCTAAATACATGTGACCGTAGTTCAATACGAACACTATTGGTCGCACGTTTTGAGTACTAAGATTTGCAAGTCTAGGAAAATAATTTCCCTTGACAACATCAAGATCCTCAAGCCATGAAACATATTGAGTTATCTCCTCGCAGTTTAGTTCAGCCCCGGGACAGTGGACGGTCCTGTCTACCAAGCGCTGGACATGCTTGCTTGAATGGAAATAAGCTGTCAATAGAAATTAGTTGTCAACTATTTTTGAAAAAACAATATCGAACATAAATATGGCATGAGAAACTCACATAATGGTAGGGCCCAAATGTCTCTATTACCTTCAATATCATCTTCGGGACGAATATCAAAGGTGATAAACATATCAGGCTCAAATGCATAAGCCTTGAATAGTGCTCGCCAAGTTTTGCATTCAAAATGGGTGTAGGTTTCTTGATTGTATAATTTGACGTTGAAGGTATAACCATGCTCGGTCTTCAAGTAAATTCTCTTTACCTCCATAGTTTTGTTAGGACTGAAACCTATGTTATCCAAGACAAAAATTCTTGCATGGCAGGGGATACGCTGGTAGAATAGTGAAAATTTAAAATAATAAGTTGAAGCAAATGAAGCATATATAAGTCATGCTTAATTACGAAAAAAGACTTGTCGTTGTGACTTACTGTATCCACTTCGAAGGTCTCATCCAGCTTGATGCTGAAGCGCCTATCAGGAAATTTCTGTCGCACAGGCCGCGTTGGTCTTCGCAATCTTTGTCGGTGTCAAAACCGGCGGATCTCGGGTAGGGGGTCCCGATCTGTGCATCTTAGGCTGATGGTAACAGGAAGAAAGGGACACAATTTTTACCCAGGTTCGGGCCCTCTCGATGGAGGTAAAACTCTACTTCCTGCTTGATTAATATTGATGATATGAGTAGTACAAGAGTAGATCTACCACGAGATCGTAGAGGCTAAACCCTAGAAGCTAGCCTATGATGATTATGATTGTAATTGTGATCGGCCTTCTAAGGACCAACCTCTCCAGTTTATATAGACACCGGAGAGGGCTAGGGTTTACATGGACTCGGTTACAAGGAAGGAAATATAATATCTGGATCACCAAGCTTGTCTTCCACGCCAAGGAGAGTCCCATCCGGACACGGGACGGATTCTTGAGTCTTGTATCTTCACGCTCTAATAGTCCGGACGAAGTATAGAGTCCGGTCGTCCGGATACCCCTTAATCCAGGACTCCCTCAGTAGCCCCTGAACTAGGCTTCAATGACGATGAGTCCGGCGCACAGTCTTATCTTCGGCATTACAAGGCGGGTTCCATCTCCGAATACTCCAAAGTAATTATCGAACACTTAGACCTTGTCCGGATCTGCGAGATGATCCTCACAAACCATCGTAGGGAACATAGCATAAATCTGATCTGCTGGCAATCTTTGTACGCCGTGCCCTTGCATCGTGGCCCGGCCCAACATGAACTGGTATTTCTTGGCCCACCTCGACTCGCGTTGCGAGGCGGTTTTATTGGCACGCCCTGCCGAAGCAGAGATCGTGTTCCCCTTATTACGGGATCTTCCATCAATACGGGCGTGCGCAACCCCACGACGACCGTTGGTATGACTCCGTGTGTTTTTTAGATAAGTCTCAAGCGGTCACACCGAGGACTCTTGATATTCACCCCCTTTATAAAGGGGCCGAGGCCTATACCTCTTTTCCACCACCCTTGCGCTTTTTCGCACCTCGAGTTCTAACACCCGAGACCCAAGCTCAAACACCCCAGATCCTCCAATATGTTCGGATCCAACCCTAAAGGCCGGTGGGTGGCCTCCTCGGTCCAAGAGGAGGACATTGCGACGCTTAGGGAGGTCGGATATCTGACTGCCGACATTCAGCACAGGCTTCCAGCTCCCAGGCAGGTCATCCCAACTCCCGAGCCTAATGAGAGCGTCGTATTTGTCCCTCACTTCCTCCACAGCTTGGGCCTCACCCTTGATCCCTTTGTGAGGGGGCTCATGTTCTATTACGGGTTAGATTTTCATGATCTAGCTCCGGACGCTATCCTCCATATCTTGTCATTCATCATTGTGTGCGAGGCTTTTCTCCACGTCACTCCACACTTCGGCTTATGGCTCAAAACCTTCAATGTGAAGCCTAAGATGATCGAGGGGCAACATGCGGAGTGCGGAGGCGCCATAATAAGCAGGAACGCCGATGCCCAATGGCCAGAGGGTTCTTTCCCAGAAGTATCTGATGTATGGCAGCGGAGGTGGTTTTATGTCATGGCTCCCAGAGGCACAACGTGGGTGGTCACTTTCGAAGTTCCGCCGGGCCTCCATCACAATTGGCGCCATGGACCGACGAGGACGGAATTGGGGCCCGCTAGTGATGTTCCAATATCGCAGAGTCAGTATCGAAGCTTCTTCGTATGACATTAACCTTGTCAGCATAATCCAAGTAAATCCGACGGATGTTGCCGTGATGTGTAAATTATTCTTCGGACCACAAGTAAAGTGTCCAGACACCATCGAGGATGCGGGCCTAAGCTGCAATCGACTAGATACCCAAGTAAGTAACCTTGAAACCAGACACTTTATTTGTCATAGTCATTATTCTAAAAACCCTCCGTGGCCTGGAATGGCTCAGCAAGGCGGAGAGAATAAGGTGTCCGGCGCCACTTCCCGAAGGCTCGCCTAGTCCAACAATTGCCAAGATGCTTGGTTGGGTGGTCTGCAAAATGCCCTCAGGGAAAGACGAAGGGAAGAACAGAGAAACCGAATCTCACACAATCACAAGATCCAAACTGGGAATTGTTACTCCCTAAGGAGGATAGTCAGGAAGGGGAGTCTAAAGCCTCCTCCCCGCGCGGGAAGAAGAGGGCCGCCTCCGAAGACTTGGAGACGGAGGTGTCCAAGCAGGGGAAGAAAGCTTCACCAGGGGGCCCTGCCCTGAAGGGCGTCCTTACCGCGTCATGCCCGTTAACGGGCCAGCCCTCCACCGAGCTGTAAGTTACCTGTAAATTTGAAAGTACTACTGTCGGGGGTTGGGTGTGACATATGCCAATGGATGGCTTATCATGGTGGGAGCGAGTAGAACGTCGCCGGGTGCCTGGCTGGATGAGGCGAGACACTAAAGTCGGGCGATTTACCCAGTGTCCGGCTCTCCTAGGAGATAACACCCCTAGTCCTGCTCTGCGAGGTCTCCGCATGATCACTAAGGCTCAAGTGAATACACGAGTGCTCCTTGAGCTGTATGCGAGAGGTAGGAGAAGGCAAGGCTAGCTCTTCCCTTTCCTCTATGATTTTGTCTAACTATCTCAGGTTTCGAACCCTTTGCATGGGTGCCCTGGGGGGTTTATATAGGCCTACCCCCCAGGGGTACATTAGTAATCCGGCCGGGGTAGGGCCCGGCCGTCAGTCTCTCTTGTGACGGCTTCTCCGCCGACTGCTGGGGCCCGCCGACTGGTGGGTCCCACCGACTGGTAGGGTGCGGGTCGACAGGCCGCACCCGCCGCTTCCGGGCTTGAAGGCGGCTGATCACTGTAGCCGCGTCTATAATGACGCGGGCTTGGTCCGGAGGTCATGGCTACAGCCCCGCCGCCTAGCGGGCGATTACTGTAGCCACTCCCCATCTTGTCTGGTTGATGGTGCGTGGGTCCCGTGGAAGGGGCCAGCCGACTCCTAGGGGCCGACCTTCATCGGGTCCGACTGGTACGGCTCTTCGCCGCCTTCGATTTCGCCGATCAAGGGCCCATCGCCCTGGGCCGCATAAACAGCCGCCGCGGGAATGTGGACTCGCCAACACGGGTGATGTCGGGAAGCGGTGGCAACAAAGGCGCGCCGGGCGGAGATCTCCACCGGTATCGGGCACTGTGGGCCATGCTTGCCTGATTTGGGGAGGGATGGCTATACAGTAGCTACTCCCCGCCTGGCCCCTCGACGAGGGCACGGGCTTTGACGATCGCGGGCCGACTCCGAGGCCGGCTCGAAGTCGCTCATGCGGAGTCGGCTTTGACTCGACCTTGCATCCAGGACTCGGCTGCCCACGGGAAGCCGGCTACTCCTTCAGTCGGCTTTCCAGAAGGCAGCCCTCCGTCTTGGCGTCTTGAGGGGCGCAGTCAGCCCCGATGTCTTGAAAGGTAATGGGTCTCGGGTTAGCCTACCCGCGGCCCATTATCCGACAGAGTCCCCGGTTGGTGAGGCGCCACGGGCATCACGAGGAGCCTCAGCAGCTTCCTTTCCAAAGGCTTCAAGCAGTAGCTTCGTCTGCCTTTCCGCCAAGATGACTGGTTGAGTCGGACTCGCCCAACCCGCCTTGACCAAACTTTCGAATGCCTCGACGGGAGCCATGTGGCGTGCTAGCTAAGCTTCCGTGCCACCGCCCGCTTTGGGCCTGTCACGCGGTGGCGCGCGGCCGGACCAGCCTGCCCACCTACGTGCACGATGGGACATGTCTTCGGACTGGCTCGCCATTACTCCTCGGCCTCGAGCGGATTCGCGCCGAGGCCGAGGCGTGGTTGAATTTCGCGGAGTTATCAGCGCAGTAATCGGTGGGATGGATCGTGGGGCGGGGTAATGGTGCAGCATCCCACGCCCGCCTCGCCTCACAACCCGAGGGTTTATAGTAGGCGGGGAGGGAGCGCAGGCACGCGATCCCCCTCCTCATTGCCTCCTCTTTCTTGCCTTCTCTTCCTTCTTCCTCTCGCCGCCGTGCCCTCAAGCTACGTCGAGCATCGCGGCGACCCATCCCCGATGAGCTCCTCTTCCACCGTCACGCCCCCCTCGGTACGCTTCGGGGAGTGGGATAGCTCCGAGGTTCACGAAGAGCACATCGACTTCCTCCGCAAGACGCGTCGGCTGCCCCGTGAGGAATTCGTGAAGGTCCGCCTCGCGCTAGAGAAAGAAATCTCGCCGGCGCCAGAGGAGGGCGAGCGGGTCGTCTTCCGCTCGCACTGCCTCCGCGGCCTCCGGTCTGCCGGCGAGCGGCTTCTTCCGCTCCTTCCTTGAGTTCTACCGACTCCAGTCGCACCACCTCACTCCGAACACGGTGGTGCTGCTGTCAGCCTTCGTCACTCTATGCGAAGTCTTCCTCGGCGTCCTCCCCACCATCGAGCTATGGGGGGAATTCTTCTACACCAAGCTTGGCACCCATTTCGCAGCGTGTCGGCTCAGTACGGCTCGTTCATCGCGGTGGAGGACGGGGGCCGACAACCTGTTTCCCCCCATCGCACTGATAAAGTTGGTGAAGATGTGGCAGCGGTCGTACTTCTACATGAAGATCATCTTCGCGGAGGGCGACTGGGTCAACCTGCCGGCTTACGCAGCTGGCGCGCCAGCTGGGAGGCAGCCCACCTAGTCATACCGGGCCAGGTCGCTGACGCCTGCTGGAGCCGCCGCCGTCGCCCGACTCCGAGTGATGATGCAGTCGGAGGGCCTGACTGGGCCCGACTTGCTGGCCGCCTTCGTGGTGCGCCGAGTGCTCCCGCTTCAGGGCCGTCCTCACATGATTTGCCAGATGAGCGGCCACCAGGATCCAAGCCGGATGTGCACCAAGGAGATGCCTCACGACGAGGTAGCCTACATGGTGAACTACCTTGCGAACTGCGAGCTCTGAGAAGAGTGGCAGTTCAGCAAGGAGCCGTATTCGCGCGCCAATCCTCCGCCCATGGTGACTTGTTACTTTTTACGGTTCCTCTGATTCCTTTTTTCTTTGCCGAGTCCTCCTCGTCAGATATAACCGACTGGTTTTCGGCCAGAGCCCTCTCCTCCAGCCAGCAGCCGGCACCGCGGGGCCGGCCCGCGAATTCCTCCCTGACTGGGAGGAGAGCGATGTCGATGACCCCGACTTGGGGGTGGCGGCCTTGGAAGACGACGCCGAGGGAGGAGGCGGCAGGGCAGGCGGCGCGAGGCTCGGGGCCAGCCTTGAGGACTGGCCTGACGATGACGCGGGGGAAGTTGCTCTGCACCACCAACCGGGAGCCGGCCATCCAGGCGCGAGCTCCTCTATCGTGCGGGACGCCCAAGGCGGCGCGAAGAAGTGTAGGGCCGCACCAAGCTTGTTCGGCAGCTGGCCGAAGAAGCCTAAGGGCTCGGCCGCGGCGACCAAGCGGGAAGAGGCGGCTGCGAAGGTCAACCGCCTCTGCAGGGTGGTGAAGACGCCGCAACTGGTCTCTGCGTAAGTGCTTTCCTCCCTTGTATCTTTGTCTTTTTCCTCATCGATCTTGTTCTGAATTTTCTTCTTTGTTTCCCTTGGGTCCAGGGCTCCCCTCTCTCTTGAGAAGGTAGCCACCGCCTCCATCATGGGGTCGGCGGAGACTTCCGCCACAACTCAGCGGATTGACCCGGACGCCGACCTTCAGGAGGAGAGGGAGCAGAACACGCGGGAGGCGCGCGAAGAGCAGGAGGCCGCCCGCCTGAAGAAGGCGGAGACCGAGAAGTCGGAGGCCGCCGCCAAAGAGAAATTGGCGGAGGACGAAGCCGCTTACGCGGCGAAGAGACGGGCCGACGAAACCGCGCATCACCGTCCAGCGATCTTCGTCGTTCCCCTGAACTCTGCCCCGCCACCCCCGGAGTTCTCGGCGCAGACCGGGGAGGCCGGCAGTGAGCACCCGACCAAGGAACGAGACGGCAGCGACACCTCCATGCCGGACGTGCTCGTGCCGCCACCGCCGCCGTCTGGGAGCGCTCCGGGCAGGCAGGCAGCGGACCCGCCGGTGCCTCCGACTGGAGAGGTGGCGACGGGCCTGGATCTTGAGGTCGGCGCACCAACGTGTCGCCGTCTTGCGAAGGCGGCTTTTGCGCCACGTCCGCTAGAGACCGGCACCGCGAGCTCCACGGTCCCGGATACCGAGGCGACGAGTGCCGCGCCCACTGGGTGGGTGCGAGGAAGCGGGACGGGCCCGGTGAATCGGGCGCTCTTGGACGTCCAAGCCAAGATCCATGCCGAAAGCGAGGCCCTGAAGAACTGCAACAAGGCGCACTTGGCGGCGCGAGAAGCCGTTCGAGTACGTTCTCTTCTTCGTTCTTGCTTTTTGTGCTTTTCGATGGGGGCGCGCTAGCGCCCCTCTCGGTGTAGTCCCCGAGTTTCGGGCCGGCTGCTGAGCAGGCGGCTCGAAACTCTAATCGACGAGTTCCAAGTACTAACACTTGTCTGAATTTTATGTCGCAGGATTACCACAATATCCGCGAGATCACCTTCCACGCCAACGCCCAGGAGCTAGCTCAGCGGACCGCCGACTTGTCGCACAGCCGGAGTATGTCTTCTTCTCTTCTCTTTTTTTTCTCTGGGCGATCGCGCACTGCTGGCTGTAGTCTCGAGATTCGGGCCGATCGCTGAGCACGTCGCCCGGATCTCCCCGGCGACTATATTTCTTTGCTGGCGACTAACGCCTTGCTTTTTTTCTTTCTTTCGCAGAAGCCAACGCCGCATTACAGGAGCAGCTAGATGAGGCCAACGCCCGCTCCGTTCCAAGGAGGAAGAGCGCAACCGACTGGCTGAAGAGCGCGACTGGCTGGCCGCAGAGCGGGCGGAATGTATGAGTCTTCGAGAAGGCTCGTAAGGAGGCGGCGACAAGGAGTCCGGCTCCTTGCTGAATTCGCTTATAGCGCCTCCCGGTCTCGACAGGAGGCGGCGTCGACCTCCAGCTTCCAAGAGATCGAGGACATAGTCGATGGTGAGTCTTCCTCATTTTTTTCTTTGCGCCTACCGATCGCTGGTCAAAACCGCTTATAGTCTTTAATTTCGCTTTTGCTTCCACTCGCAGACTTCTTCCTCGCCACTCGACATCGCCAACCGGCCATCGGGTTTATCGGCGTCCGGAGGGCGACGGTGCGAAGATCGCCGCCGACGCCCCGATCCCTTTACGAGCAGATCTCGAGCATTGAGGCCCGCTCTTCGACCGCCCACCGGATGCCGCCGCCAGCTGTTGGTGCTCAGTGCACAACCGCCACACCGACATGCCAGCATCACAAGACTCCTACCGGATCGATGACTGGCTAGAGGTAGCGGCCGCCGCCTTCAAGCTTAGAAGGGATCTTTCGCTCGGCTGGGCGCCGCTGGCCTTGAGTTCGCCAAGGCGCAGTACCGGCTGAATCTAGCCCTGGCCATGTTCCAAAGCAGGAGGCCTGCAGAGTTGGCGGCCGTGGAGGACGATCTTTGCCGCCAGCAGCCGATCACCGAAAGTACACCGACACGCAGCATCTTCGCCCCAGAGCAGGCTGAACGGCGACGCAGGCGCCGCTGTAATGGTTCGGCTGAACCAGGCCGACAGCCGAGGACTCAGCTGGAGGTGATCGACTCAGCAGGCAGGAGGAAGGCGGTCGGAGGAGGGAGCTGAAGAGGAGGCGCCAGAGGTCGGAGTGGACGGCCAGCCTCAGCTCGACCGAGCCTCCAGCAACGAGCCGCGTCCGACCGAGCCAGCTGCCGCCGGAGGCACCGCCAACTCCTCCGAACCCTTCTGCCGCTTCCTAGACTACCGCTTTATCTTTGTTTCGTCTGTCTATTAGTCTCAAATGAACTTGTTAATTTCGCACAATTCCACCCGCTGGGTGTATCTTAAGCTTTTTGAAGATCGGCAAGGGGCCCATATCATGTAAATATTTTCCCGAGTTCCGACTCTTCTTGCTTTATCGCTCTTTGGCTTTTTCCTTTGCTGCCTTCCCTTGGTTGCCGCCTTGTTAGCCAAGCAGCCGCTCTACGGTTTGTTGCTGGGTCAAGTTCCTAGCTACCTTGGGGAGGCAAGTACTTAGCCGCTTTAGAGTTTTAGCAAGTCGAATAAGAGACGGCCAGCCGGCTGTTGAACAGTCAGCGGAAGAAAGGCTGGAGGCCGGCTTAAACTATGTGGTGCTTTGAGTCCTTAGCCACTTTTCGTGGGCACTTTTCTACCTCGCCCTGCTCCGCTAATCAGCTGCCTCATGAAAGGCGGCTTCTAGCAGGAGACGCCTTAGGTGCCACACATTACTTGTCCGGCTGCAGGAAGCATTTCATAGTTCCAGACGGCAAGTCCCCGGGCCGACTGGTCGGACCTGGTGCCAAGCGGTATAACGAAAGGGTGACATACTTGTAGGCATAACCTTCATCATATATAGATAAAAGAGGGCAGTCCCCGAGCTCTTCTCGAGGGACCCAGAGTCTCCGTACTTTAATACAAAAGGTAGTGTGGTACATACTGCATTAACTGTAAAATCTTCGGAGGAGATTTGCATTCCATGGCCGCTCCATCTCCTTGCCGGAGTCGTCCCTCTTTCGTGATCGAGGCTTCTGAGTGTCGATCAGGTAGTAGGAGTCGTTGCCCAATACTTTGCTGACGATGAAGGGGCCTTCCCAAGGTGCTGAGAGCTTGTGCTGGCCGGCTGTTTGCTGGATCAGCCAGAGCACAAGGTCTCCTTCTTGGAAATATCTCGCTTGACCTTCCGGTTAGTATCGGCGCAGCTCGCGGGCAGATGCTGGACCGGCTGAGTGCCAACAGCCGCCCTCTTCCAGCAGATCGACGCCTGCCTTGTCATGCTTCTTCCGCCTCTTCGTGTACATGGTGACCGAGGAGTCGAACTCTATATCCGCTGGGATGGCGGCTTCGCACCAGTAGACGAGGAAGAAAGGTGTGAAGCCGCTGACTTGTTTGAGTTGTGCGCAGGTTCCAGAGGGACGGCAGCAGCTCAGAGCCAAGAGCCGGCCGAACGCCTCCAGAGGCTTGACCAGCCGGGCTTGATGCCGACAAGATGAGGCCGCTTGTTGCCGACGGCCGCTTGATCGCGGGTGGGCAACGGACGCTAAGTCCAAATGGATGCCCCGTGTCACGCAGAACGGGCCAAGGCGCCTTGGCGTAAGTTCGTGCCATTGTCGGTGATGATGCTATGCGTTATGCCGTACCGAGTGGCGATGTCGGCAATGAAAGTCATGTCAGTCGGCCCATTCAGTTTATTAATTGGCCTTGCCTCTATCCACTTGGTAAACTTGTCCACAGCGACAAGCAGATGAGTCATGCCGCCACGAGCCGTCTTGAATGGTCCCACCATATCCAGACCCCAGACGGCAAAAGGCCAGGCGATGGGGATAGCCTTGAGTGCGTGGTTTCACCGATGTGGCTTTGAGCGAACATCCGACACCCTTTGCATTTCAGACCAAACTTGGCGCTTTCTAGAGCAGTCAACCGTAAAAACCATGGCGGAAAGCTTTGGCGACAAGTGCTTTTGAAGCCGCTGCAGGGCTACACTCGCCTTGGTGGATATCTTTGAGAATGGCCTGGCCTTGCTCTGGCTTGACGCAGCGTTGGTAAACACCAGTGAAACTGCGCCTGACCAGCTCTTTGTTGACCATGGTGTAGGCCGCGGCCCGGCGTTGCACTTGCCGGGTGGAGATCTCTTCGTGCGGTCGCTCCTTGCTTTACTAGGAAGCTGAGGATGTGCTGGGCCCATGAAGGTGCTGCGACTTCTGCGACTGTCAAGACCGCGACTTGGACGAGGGCGGTTGGGCCGGGAGGCGGCGGGTTGGAGTCGGCAGCCACTTGCTGGGTCGATGAAGTCCCCGGGCCGATTGGTGCAGTCCCCAGGCCGAGCTCTGGAGTCCCCGGGCTGGTGGCTGCAGTCCCCAGGCCGGGCTCTGAAGTTCCCGGGCCGGATGCGACTACCGCAGTCCCCGGGCCACCCGCCAGAATTCCTGTGTCGGCTGTTGGAACTCTCAAGTCGGATCCAACTGCTTCAGGAGGAGCCGGCACGAAGATCGAATCTGATTCTGGCGATGGCTTGACAGACGGCTTGAGGAGGCGTTGAAGGGCGACGCTGGTCGGTATTGCTTGTCGGGTGGAGCCGATTCTTGCCAAGGTGTCTGCTTGCTCGTTGTCGTTCCTTGGCACATGGAGAAACTCGCACCCCTCAAAATATCCACTAAGTTGCTGTACGGGGAAGTGATAGCTTGCCATGTTTGCATCTTTGGTGTCCCTACCGACGATCGGCCGGACTACCAAGTCGAGTCACCATAACACGTGACTCATGCGGATGCCGAGCTTTTGGCAAGCCGAGCCCGTGAATGAGTGCCTCAGATTTGGCGACGTTGTTGTAGGCGGCAAAATGGATTTGCAAAGACATACTTGAGCTTGTCGCTTTTGGGAGATGTGAGGATGATGCCGCCCCAACCCGGTATGCATCTTGAACCATCAAAGTGCATCCGCCAATGAGTGGAGCTCGGGCGCATGGCAGGTATCGGGTCTCATCCCAATGACGAGGAAGTCGGCCAGCACTTGTGACTTGATGGTGGTGCGAGGCTGGTAGTAGATGGTGTAGGGGCCAAATCTATGGCCCACTTACACTCGGCCCGAGGCATCTCGGCCTTATGATCTCGCCAGCGGAGCTGCAAGGCACTACAAGGATAGGGTGCTCTTGAAAATACGGCTTCAGCTTTTTGGCAAAGGAAGTGTACACCATAACACATCTTCCGTAATGGGGGTAGTTCTGCTTGGAGGTTGACAAGATTTCACCTGTGTAATACACCGGTCTCGGACTGGTAGTGCCTTTGCCTTCCTCTTTGCGCCCACCATGATGATCGTGGCCGACCACTGGCCGGTGGCGGCGATGTAAAGGAGCATGGGCTCTTTAGGAGTCGGGGCCGCCAAGACAGGTGGAGAAGTCAACATCTTTTGAGCTGGAGGAAAGCTTATCCGCCTTGTCGCTCCACTCAAAAAGGTGGTTTTCTTCATGAACTGCACAGGGAAGAGCCTTTCTCCACCGATCGATAAAACGGCCGATGGACGCCAAACAGCCAAAGGAACTTTCGCACATCCAGCAGTCAGCAAGGTACTTCCATCCTCTCGATGGCCTTGATCTTCACAGGGTTGCACTCTATGCCACGTTCAGAGACCAGGAATCCAAGGAGCTGGCCGGCTGGTACTCCGAAGACGCACTTCTCTGGGTTGAGCTTGATTTGAAATCGTCGCAGATTCTCAAAGGTCTCTTTGAGGTCCTCAAGCAGCGTTCCACGCTTCTCCATCTTCACCACTACATTGTCCACGTAAACATGGGTGTTCCTGCCGAGTTGCTTGAGGAGGCATTTCTACATGCAGCATTGAAAGGTGGTGCCGGCATTCCTCAAGCCAAACGTCATGGTTAGGTAGCAGAAGGCTCCGAATGGTGTGATGAAGGCGGTCTTCATTCGGTCACCGGTTCAGCTTGATTTGGTGGTATCCCTAATATGCATCCAAAAGCTCAATAGCTCGTGATCCGCTATGGAGTCTATCACTTGGTCAATTTTGGCAAAGCAAACGGGTCTTTAGGGCATGCTTTGTTGAGGCTAGTGTAATCGATACACATACGCCATCGCTTGTTTTTCTTCAAGACGAGGATCGGGTTGGCCAGCCACTCGAAAGAACACTTCCATGATGAAGTCGGCTGCCAACAGCCGGGCTATCTCTTCTCCAACGACTCTTCTTCTCTTCTCGACAGCGGCGCAAGGGCTGCTTGACGGGCTTGGCATCGGGCCGGACATGTAACTTGTGCTCGGTGAACTACCGAACACCGGCATGTCTTTGGGGACCATGCAAAGATGTCCTGATTGTAACGGAGGAAATCGACAAGCTCGCTTTTCCTATTTGTTGTCGAGGCCTGCACTCTATGACGACAGCGGCCTCTCCGGTGCTCCGGGTCCAAGGGTATCTTCTTGTCTCTTGGGCCGCTTGAACGAGCCCTCGCCTCGACCTTTGGGTCAGCGACATCTCCGCCGCTTCCAGCCATCGCCACAACCTCCGCAAGGAGCCGCTTCAGCTGCGATCATGAGGGACTCGCCAACCGACGCTTCCTCAAGCAACAAGCGACGATTTCTTGTAGTCGCTGGCTATGGTCAATCCCTTTGAACTCGCATCTTCATCTTGAGGTAGGCGAGTGAGGGACTGCCATGAACTTGGCCAGAGCAGGCCGGCCAAGCAGCGCATGGTAGGGGATTTCAAGGTCCATCACCTCAAACCAGACCTGCTCTCGGCGGAAGTGGTCTTTGTCCCCGAAGAGGACGTCAATCTGGATCTTGCCGATTGGTGAGTAGGAAAGACCGGGGACTATGCCGTGGAAGATGGTCCGGCTGGGCTGAAGCTGTCTTTGCTTGATTCCTAACTTCTCCATAGTATCTTTGTACAGGATGTTGATGCTGCTGCCGCCGTCTATCAGAAACCGGGAGAAACGAGCAGCTCGCCTGTCCGTGGAAAAGGTGGCATCCAAAATCAGAGCATAGGAGCCGGGTTTGGGCATCACCTCTGGGTGATCGGCTCTGCTCCAGCTGATGGGTTTCTCCGACCAATGCATGAACTATGGGACCTTGGTTGCTACTGCATTCACTTCTTGCTGTTGCTGCCGCTTCATCATACCGTCATCGCCACCCCGGTGAATATGACATATGCTCCGGTTTTCCGAACTCGCCCCAGATGGTTCGGACTAGTTCGCTGCCGGGCTGCTAGGGCAGAGGAGGAGGCTGCTGCCCAGCAGGCGGGGGAGGCAGGAGGCCGTCTCCCTTGGCGATCCTGGTGAGAGAATGACACTTCCGAGTGGTGTGGTTTGACGGCTTCGCGCCGCTATGGAATTTGCATGGTGCATCCAAAGTCTGCTCGTATGAGAAAGCCGGAAGCCAGTTGGATTTTCCGCCATTCTGCCGCTTGGAAGGAGCCTGCCCTTTTGGCCGCTGATTCGATCGCCGCCACCGCCGCTGGTGGAAGCCGGCCGCGGGCTTTGCGCTTTGTGGTCGCTCGCTGTTGACGCTGCCCCGTGTCTCCACCGGAGTTCTGGAGCTGAGGGCCATCTTGCCGATGCATTTACTTGGATCTCCGCCTTCATGGAGGAGTCGGCCGTGGCGATTTGTTCGCTATGATCAGCAGCTCGCCGAGGGTTTCCGCTGCCGCAGAAGCTTGTGCTTGAGGAGTGTGCCCTCTCGGCATCCGTGGTGAAGTACTGATGGCCTGCACTCGCATGCCTCGCAAGAGTTGCGGAGCTCGCCCAACAAGTGAGGTAGTCGCGAGTCGACTTGCCGGGCCTTGTACGCACAAGGAGAGTCAAGGGGCTTGGGCGGCCGCTTGTACGCGGCCGGTGCAGTTTATGACGGCGCGCCGGTGAAGTCGACCCAACTGTTGATGCTTCGGGGCTTCAGGCTGTTCAGCCATGTCCAGGCTGTGCCTTGGAGCATGAGCGGAACCTATTTCATGGCGACTCGCTTGTTGCCGTTTGCTATGCTGACGGTTGTGGAGTAGTCAATCAACCAGTCCTCCGGCTTCACGAAGCCGGTGTATTTGGGCGTGTCTCTTGGGAGTGTGAACCCTTTGGGGAAGGGCTCGTCTCGTATGCGGGGGCCGAGGCAAGGCGGACCCAACTCGTCCTCTTCTTCCAGCACCAGTGATCGGTTGAGGCAGTCGATCCGGTGGCGGGCATCATTTTCTCTGATTCCTTCTCGGCGGCCAAGGCGGTCGCCGAGTGATGGGTGATCAACAAGCGGCGGGGAAACGCTCCTTTCCCTGCGAGGGGGAGGAGGCGGACAGTCCTCCCGCTGCTCCACCGCTTCTTGGGCGGCCGCCTTGGTCGCGCCTATGGAGAGCCGAAGTTCGGCTGTGGCTGGCTGCCGCCCTTGTTCTTTTCTACCTTTGGACGCCACCAACAAGGCCCGAGAGGTCGCACTTGATCTCGGCGGTGAGGCAGATCGTCCCTCGAACTTGTCCAGCTTTTTCCGCCACCTGGCGGCTCGGATGTTCTCCGCGCGCGCCAGACGGGCGATCTCTCCCCAACAGGTTGGCGATACACGCCGCTGTGGACCGCGCCGCAAGGCGGCCGGGCCCAAGTGGAGCCGGGCGCGCCGCCTACAACAGTGATCCATCTTGCGCTAGTAGGCTTCGATCGGGCGCCTCATGCCGCCAGCTTTTTGGCGCCGACGAGCTAGAGGCGACGCGTTTCCAACGCCCGGCCGCCATCTTCGGAATGGGCGCCGATGTGTCTTGCAGCGCCAGATCGAAGCGGGTCCCGAGCACCTCCGCCGAGTGCTTGCTATGTCTCGATGACTAGCACCGCCGTGACGGTGCTTTCGCCGCCTCCGCGCGAGGGAGGGGTTTCGCCAGACCACCACGCCAGGGGAACGCCGAGCGACGCGTGTCGGAGTCAACCAACATCGGGTCGCTGGAGCCCATCGACCCAGGTCCGCGGCTGGCTCGCCGGAGACGTGGAGCTGGTTGAGGAGGCCCGCGAGGAGGCTCTCGGGGCCATCGGTGCCCGTGTCGGATGCGGGCTCATCGGAGAGGCAGACTCTGCCAACGAGATCAGCGAGGCAGCTCGCCGCGCAGGCCAATTCTGCGCCATGCAGCGTGTCGATGCAGACGCCGTCTGGCGTGCCGGGCTGGCTGCGCTCGCCAGGAAGGAAAAGGGTTCCCGTCCAGAACAGGTCTCCGGATGGAGGTGCACCTCGCCCCACGGTGGACGCCAAATGTCGGGGGTTGGGTGCAACATATTCCAATGGATGGCTTATCATGGTGGGAGCGAGTAGAACGTCGTCGTTGCCCGGAAGCGGGATGAGGCGTAGACACGAACGCCGCGATTTTTACCTGTGTTCGGGCTCTCCTAGGAGATAACACTCTAGTCCTGCTCGCAGGTCTCCGATGATCACTAAGGCTCAAGTGAATACACGAGTGCTCCTTGAGCTGTATGTTAGAGGTAGGAGAAGGCAAGGCTAGCTCTTCCCTTTCCTCTATGATTTTGTCTAACTATCTCAGATTCCGAACCCTTTGCATGGGTGCCCTGGAGGTATACATAGGCCTACCCCTGTGGGTACATTGGTAATCCGCCGTAGGGCCCGCCATCGCTTTTCTTGTGCCGCCTCCGCCAACCGCCGGGCCCGCCGACCGGTGGGTCCTGCTGACCGGTAGGGTGCGGGCCGATCGGCCGCACTCCACCGCTTCGGGCTTGCCGTGGCTGATCACCGAGTCGGCTCTAATGACACAAAGCTTGTCCGGAGGTCATGGTTATAGCCTCGCCACCGGGCGGGCGATTCCTCAGAGCTACTCCCCATCTTGTCTGGTTGATGGCGCGTGGGTCCCGTGGAAGGGTCCAGCCGACTCCTAGGGGCCGACCTTCATCGGGTCCGACTGGTACGGCTCTTCGCCGTCTTCTGGATTCTCGCTGACTGGCGGGGCCCATCGTCCTTGGGCCGTACAAACAGGCCGTCGTGGGAACATGACTCCGCCCACACGGGGTGATTTCAGGGAAGCGGTGGCAACAAAGGCTGCCGGGCGGAGATCTCGCTGGCACGGGCAATCGTGGGCCATGCTTGCCGGATTTGGGGAGGGATGGGCTATATCAGAGCCACTTCCCGCCTGGCCCCTCGACGAGGGCACGGGCTTCGCAGGTGTCGCGGGTCGACTTCGAGGCCGCTTCTCCGAAGTCGCCTCAAGGAGTCGGCTTTGACTCGACCTTGCATCCAGGACTCGCCCACGGAAGCCGGGCTACCTTCCACCAGCTTTCCGTATATGCCCTCCGCCTTGGTGTCTTGAGGGCTTAGCCAGCCCCGATGTCTTGAAAGGTTATGGGTCTCGGGTTAGCCTACCCGTGGCCCATTACTCCGACAACTACCTTTCTCCGAGTACACTAACCAGGATCCATTCTTTGCAGTCCGGCTAGCAGCACTTCTCCACAGAGTTCGTCTTCAGGGGATCTTCCTCCGGAGATGATGGAGAATGAGACCCCACCAGCCTCTCCGCCTCATGAGGCGGGCGACATCAAGGTGTCGTCACGGAGGAGTCCGGGTCTGAGCCCGGAGCGTTTGGCTCCCACGGGGGGCGATGAGAAGGGTCCGGCACAGTTTGGTGTCCGGCCGTACATACTGACGGGCCTTCTGGAGCGAGCTGCACTCTCGGAGGAGCATCGCTCATTAATGAGCATGGTGCTCAAGAAGATTTCATCCGCCACGAGCGGTTTGAATGAAGCATTTACGAGCCTGCTCAGAGGCTTTGAGGTATGTAGTGAAAAATACACTATTTTTTGGCTGTGAGGCACACGCTAGGTGTGCTCCATATGGATAGTAGCCCCTGAGACTCTGGTTGCCCGTCCTAAGTAAAGATTGCGTTGTACATATGCGCAGGTATCTAAGGGTCCGGCAGCCGACCAGTCAGTTGAAGTTGCCGAACTAAGGAGGCAGATCGGATCTATTGATGCCGATATCACGCTGGTGCACGAGCGGCTGAACGAGTCACAAGGTATGTGCTCTGCTTTCCTTATTATGTTGTATAGGTAAATATGAGAGGGGCATAATATTAATGCAATATGTTTGGACTGCAGATGGTGCTGCTGCCGTGGAAGCCTTTAGGGCGGAACTTGCCCAGGCCAAGGAACAAGCTCGGGTTAGCAATGCGGCTGCACTAAACACGGCCAAAGAATTGAGAGCCGAACAGGCTGCTCATCGCCGAGGCAAGGAAAAGATAGCCGAAATGGCTGCGGAGTTGAGAAATACCGCCGACCGGTATGAGCTCCTTGAAAAGGAGAATCAGGTTAATTCATCTTGCCTGAACAAGGCACTTAATGCCACCAAGGAGATGCGGACTAAAGTCAGGGGTGTGCCGGAGGAGCTTCGACAGGCCGGAAAAATCATGGCTGGGGGCTCCTACTTACTGCAGACGAAATTTTTGGATCCGAACTATGATCCCCTGGATGGACGCTGGAGTCCTGCAGACGCGTATGCGGACTTGGTGAAGAGTACAGCTGATGCAGCCAAGTTTTTCGAGGATTAAGGTGATAAAGAAGTGGAGAAGCTTTTCGTCGCGAATTAATGCTCCTGCTACCATTGCCGTTAAGGAGAAGATGGCTGCTGTGGCGGAGCTTCATAGGCTGTCCGGGCTTGCAATGCGGTCTGTAATAGACCATCTTTGGCCGAAGGGGCCTAAGACGGACAGTTACTTTGGTTTGGTGCAACAATTCCTTGGGGCCGTATCTCAGATCGACGCCATGAGAAGGTCGGCGCGCAAAAAGGGTGCACGAATGGCTCTTGCCCGTGTTAAAGCATTTTGGACAGATATGGAGGCCACCATTGTAGCGACCTAGAATCCTGCAGGAGGCCAGGATCCGGCCGAGCACTACTTGGAGCAGGTAACAGAAGGTGCCCGCTTAATAGAGGTGCAGTGCTCGAAGAATGTCTTGTTCGAGTGACAAATCGAATCATTGTAAAAACAATGTGATTTTGATTACAAGGCTATATTTATACTTTTTGCCTGAAAGTATTGTTGTGTCCCCTGTGCGGTGATGCTATTCATCACCCAGGGTGCAGAATAACTTATTCTTCACCCGAGGTAATCTTACAATCATTTCATAATTAAATTACGTTTGGAATTCAAATAGTTACATTCCTATTCATTCACTACGTAATATTTGACATAAGAAAATAAAAATATAGGTCATAAGACAAGAAATTTTTGTAGTTTATGTGTATTTTACAATATGTTTTTACGTTTGTAATTTTACATAATATAAAATATTTTTTACGACGATTATATATTTTATTACGGTCTCTTTTTGTGTCGAAAATAAGACAAAACTTACGAAACGTAAAATTACGGTGTATTGATGGTAAAATAGAGGGGGTGAAGAATAACTATTCCTCACCCAGGGTGACGAATAGACAATCCATATATATATATATATCTGGGCTATTCTGTTACGCATAACAGGATATTATTCTGTTACCCTACTTGAATTGACGGTTTCACGAGGTTGTACTGATGATTTTTGAGCGGTTGAACTGATGCTTCAGTTATGTTTAGCAGATTGTCTTCTTTAGTTCAAAACTTTTTTGCAATTTTTTTGTCGGAACGGGGCGTGTAATATATCGTTGGAAAGCTCTTGACAACTATATTTCAAGTATATTGAACGTTTTTGCAAAATCATTATGGTTTAAGAGCAGTTTTGAAAAAACCGTTTATTTTTAAACCGAAAACGTGAATCGTATTTTGGACTCAATTTTCAAACGGTTTGTCGGAATTGAGCAAATAAGATGGCGTTGGAAAGCTGGTGAAAATCCGCATCTTCCATATATCTAATGTTTTTTCTAATTCTATACGATTTAAAAGTAATTTGGAAAACGGTGAAATTCTGGGCGAAACGTATTTTCGTGATTGTTTGCAAACGGTTTGTCGGATTGATGCAAATGATACGGAGTTGGAAAGCTATTGAAAATGCGCAAGTTTCTCATATCGAAATGTTTTGCTAATTCCTTACGGTTTAAAAACGAATTCAAATACAGTTAAATTTGATTTCGAACGCGATTTTTTTGGAAGTTTGTCGAAATGAGCAAATTAATATACGGTTGGAAATATATCAAAAATACAAAACTTAGTCATGTTGAACGTTTTCTCAAATTATCAACCGTTGAAGAGTAATTTGGATTACGGTGAGACCCATCATGTTGTTTTTCCGTCAGAAAAAACAGAGTACTTGTACTGATCTACGTGTGCATTTGTACTGATGTATTTTTTATAGAGTAATTTTGAAAGGTTCCAAGAAAAGAGTACTTGAACGGATGTCCGTATGGTTTTGTACTGAGCGTATTTTCACATAATAGACTTTACTCTGTTTTTTCTGTATGGTTATCCTCGTAACTTTTCAACGGTTCATGGTATTATCGTCCCGAACTTGCATGATTTATATTGTTGAACTGGATGATTTTTTAAAATAAAATGTTTAGGGGTTGATAACTTTAACTCGTACTGATCTCCTTATGAGTTTGTACTGATCTTCTTGGGATTTTCTTGAATTCAATAGACGCACTAACCGCGTTTAATCTTTTGAACTTATATGTTAGTAATACATGGACGGACCAGATTTTTTTAACCGTGCTGGATGAGCACTTGTACTTGACTCTAGAAAAATTTTATATTTTTTTGAACTTCTTTGCATTTTCATGGAACTGATTGCGGTTTGTTTTTTGAACTTATATGCTAGTAATACACGTTGAACATCAATCAAAATAGACAGGAAAGTGCATAGAGCTTCTTGTTTGAACTTTCCTTGTTTAGTTTTCTAGAACTTATATGCTAGTACTACACAAACTTTCCCATACAATTTTTTTATGTCCACAGGATCATCAACCAAAATAGATAAGAGAGTGGAGAGAACACATTCACCACTCATATAAAGAGTAGAAAACCTGGAGAAAAATCTTTTCATCTCGCAAAGTATGAGACGAGTCGCAAACAAATAAATAACATTCAGGTAGAGAATATGAGCACATGAATATCAAATGTTTGAACTTTCTCGATGGCATCCATTGAACTTAAAACATTTTTTTAGCAAAAGACTGCAAGAGTGAAGGATGTCTTTTGCCATATTTTTACAAATGGATCGCGCTTGCTTTACAAAGTACTAGAAAGATCCCTGTAAAAACAGTACTACAAGATTTGTAACACAAGATCGCATAGAAGCTGTACTGATCTACACAGGAAGTTTTGCTACTTGTAAGAAAATAAAAATGAACTCTAACTTGGAGAATCAACATATGTTTCTTTCCGTTGATTACATCCAATGCATGCATGTACAGAAGAAACAAAATTGCAACTCCACCGTTGACTAGTCCATGGCTGAATAGTCAAACTTCACAGAATGACATTTTTTGAACTTAGCCGAGGACATTTTCTCAAATTCACGTTTGAACTCCATTTGGAAAATTTCAAGCTCCTCTCTGGGAGGTGTTGGCTGATTTCCTCAGGGTGAGGAGCTTCTGAAGATAGTGGTGCAATCGCTCGATGACAAATGCGATGAATAGTGTGTATCCTGCAAGGAGGGATAAGCTGTTAGAAATGTTTAGCTTTGAACTTGAATAAAATATAGGAACTGTGCTGAGTTTATTTTCAGATTTCTGCTAGCATGCATCAAGACATTTTATATATGGTTTTTACACTGCCAATCCAGACTAATTACTTCCAAATCCTAAAAAACTTTATTACAATAGTCAGGAGTGAACTCATACATGTATATCTACTAATAAACACCAACAAGCAATTACAACAGCAGAGATATAATCTAAAACTCATGGCATATATCTTTATATTCATCAAGTTGAAATCAACAAAATTTAGAATTTCCAAACACCAAAGGGCAAAAAATGGTGAAAATAGTCTCAAGATTTACGGTCTATGTCCACCGAGAGTTTTGTTGTTAATAATACCAATAGAAGCTTTTCCAACAAAGCATTCTCTAATGCAAATCTTCCTAGCAATCTCACCCAATGACATTTATGCATTAGCTCTGGTTTGATTTGAAACTAAATTAAATGAAATTTGAGAAAAGCTGTTAGGAGGATAGAAAACCATTTCCCAAACAAGAAAAATAAACAAGTACAAGCATGAGTATAGCAAGAGGAGTTGTTAGCATGTTTATGTGAATGCGTATGTTTGTTCAGTACACCATGTGATGCAAGTACCAACTCTTTTTCTCTCTGAAACAAGCAAGATTCACACAAACATCATGCATTTCTAGCATCAGAAGTTACTTGTCATGAACTGACAGATTTACACAAGTAGACCAACCAATGGTGAAATCTATTAATTGTTTTAAGGAATCAGTAATTTGGTACTCGCTGGGGATCCATGTGATTCGTTGTACTGAATTTAATTACGAAAATGCAGATTCATACAGAAAACAACCCAAAAGAAGTGATGTCACCGTGTCCCGTTGTAGCTCAGCGTGTGTAGTGTACTTGCACTTACGATCAACCATTTTTTTGACTAGATATTTCATGGGAGTCTAGGGTGCTGGCAAGGGTGATCGGCTTGAGCGTTGCGTCATCGAACGGCCTTGTGTGGAGGCAGTGAACGGCCTGGGCCATGAAGGTTCAAGCAGGTTCAAGAAGTGGTGTTGAGAGGCTGTGTGGGACTATATTTTGTAGTGTCTGAATAAGTTCAGTAGCTGCTCACCACGCACACCTACTCAACTGCTTCATGCCACCGTCCCTGCACACACACAGCAGCCACCCATTAGCATGTACAAGTTCATGTCAAAAGAACAACAAGTTCATGTACAGTAACATTACATGCTCACAACGAAACCTAAAAAGATGTGTACTTTGAAATACTTAATTTTACTTCCCAAATACTTCATTTGTTTTGAGATATGAACTTCTATATTTATTTCCGTAGAACTTATTATGTTCTCCCTCCAAACTACAAGAACATGATTGGTTTACTTACCCACAAATTTTTTAATCAAATACTTTCTGTTTTTTTATAAGCGAACTGGTGGAAATCTTGACGGTGCACTTCTGTATTTTATTCAAGGTGAACTGATGTACTTGCAAAGTTAACTCATTGTGCTCTTTTTTTCATACTGAACTGATGTAGCCTCTATACAATGTAAAATGGACATTGTTGTGATTACTACATGGCTGAACTAGTTAATATATTTGCTTTTCCGTTGTGTATTTCTGTTTAATTAGAAAAATGGTTGATTGGTGGTATTACCACCATAATTTTCATTATATACACATTACTGATCTGAACGCGACAATAAGAATAGGCTGCCAATTTTTTCTGTAAAGTCGCATGCCTAAAATGTAGAGATTAGGGAAGTACCAGGACACAAACTAATTTATTTAGGGTAATTAGAATAAAGAGCTTTTTAGGAGTACTTAGGGAGAGAATGCAAGCGGTGTACTTAGGGAGAGAATGCAAGCGGTGTACTTAGGGAGAGAATGCAAGTTTTGTTTTAGTATAGAGGCTAAAGCAGAAAATGTGTTTCTTTTTTTGTTTAACGAACTGATGTAATTTATTGTACTGAACTGCTACCACGATGCACACATATACAACTGAATTAATACTTATTTCACTTTTCATATTGAACTGACACAAATATTCTTTTGCTACCAGAACTTGATCCTCATTGTTCCCTAGCACACAGTCACACCAGAGTTATACTTTACACTAGATAAAACCAACATTTCTACACTTGTGCCGCAACACGGCACCGTGACACGCTTTCACTGCTATGTAGTCACCAAGGCCGCTAACAACCTGCAGATTCACAAAGGAAATTTTCAACACCTATCTCAAGTCAAAACTGGTAGCTTTCTCCACAGATATAGAGAGAACTGTAGTAGTTCTAGCTCACCTCCCGGAAGTGTGGGATCAATGTCAGTAGTATCCTCGTCATGCCCTGACCACAACAAATCACAATTTACAAACACAGGCAGTCTGTGAGGAATCTCCAGCATGATCCAGCCGAATACTACAGAAAGAAGATAGGAAAGCGAACATGCAACAAAATTTCAGAGAAGAGAACAAATTCTTAGTGCTACAGTTCCAACAGTGGTGAACATTAAGTTGAGTACACACCACCACACGATGGGCGAGCAATCACCTGCGAGGAGTTGTGGAAATGGACAGGGTAAGCAGAAGAGGGGCAGAGCGCCACTAGCTACACCAACAAACATAGGAGGGGCAGCGGAGGGAGGTGGTGAATCGCTTCGGGTGGTAGCGTTGAACGGCCTGAAGTGGTGGCTGTGAACGGACAGGGCGCTCCGGCGGCGGAGCCCCACCGGGAGATGGCATTGTGCTATGGGCAGTGCGAGATGCGGGAGGTTGGAGGAAGGGAGGCGGCCGAAGAAGCACGAAGAAGCTGTCGGCGATGGGGAGAAGGCCGGGAGGCGGCGCGCTCAGGGAGAAGGCCGGCCAGCGCGGCGTGGTTGGGAGAAGGCCTGGAGGCGAAGCGGTGGGGGAGAGGCCGGCTGTAGGCGCGCTTGGAGGAGGCCGGGCGGCGGGTGGTGGGGGAGGAGGCGGCGGCGCGGCCGGGAGGAGGCCTGCCGGTGGCGCGGAGGGGAGGAGGCCGGGCGACGACGCCGAGGAGAGGGCTGGCCGAGGCGCGCCTGAAGGAGGCCGTTGTCGGGCGCGGTGGGGAGGAGGGGTTTTACCCAGCTCGAGCTCTTCGAGAGATAATACTCCTGCTGCTTTGTGGATTATCTTGTGTTCTTGCTAGGGAGCAATGCTGGCTACAAGACCTAGCCTGAATGTGATGAACTAAGTGGAGCTGGACTGAAACCAGCCGAACCTCCCCACGCTGCCCTCGGCCTCCTTTTATAGGCACAAGGGGTTACCACATGTGGCAAGTAGACAAGGTTACAATGGTAAAAACCTAGGTTGGTACACCGCTTTGCACAAAGGTACAGTAATCTATACCTAACTCGACGGCAAGGGACAAGGGTCATCAATGCCCGCTTGGCCGCCTCAACAAAGGTAACAGGACTGCTATGCGCGCCCGTCCGCCATGATGGTAGCTTGTCACCGCTCTGTCGCTACTCCCGCTGGCTGCACAGCCCGCCGACACTGTGAGCTTGGGAGAGCCCTGCAGACACGCTACGGGTGAGCTGGAGCGAGATGAAGAGAGGTCACCCGCCTGCAAGCGCTTTGCCGCGACGAGAACCTTGTCGCTTGGGGTTCAGCGCCCGCCAAGCCTTCCCGGCAAGCTCCTCTGTCGGGCCTTGTTTCTTTGCGCCTCGAGGTGTCCTTCCCGCAGCCCTCTTGCCGGGTCTTGACTGCTGAGTTTTGAATGGCTCCAAGGAGCTATCGAGGATCTTGACGGCCATCACCGCTCGCCGTATGCCATAACTGTCTGCAGACGAAGTTCGGGGTACTAGGGTACCCTTACCTAGTACACCGACAGAGCCCCGGCCTGGCCACACACGGCGCCAAGCTCATGGGCCAGGCCCAAAACAGTGCACGGGCGCGGGTCTTGATTACGCCGCTATTTGCCTTGGACCCACCACGCCTCGCATTTAACGGCACTCACCCACCGCGCTCTCCAGAACGCACGCTGCAATTGTGGTGTCGTGGGTGAAGTGGGCGCGCGCGAGGTCGCCTCATCTGTCCGCCTCAGTTCTGCATTTCCGCCATGTGGTTCCCATGCACTGGGTCATGGGCGGTGGAAGTGGGAACTGGCCACTATGCAGCAGAGGCAGCAGGTCTGTCCTGATTCCCTGCTCTTCCTGTGCCTTGATTCGCCGAAGGGGCGGCCGTGCCCCACCTTGCTTCTTTTTAAGAAGGGCGGAAGGGGAGCAGAGCCCGCACTCTCCCATCCCTTCCTTTCTTCAGCTTCGCCTCTTTCTCCCATTCGCTATGGAGAAAAGGAACCTGGTTCTCCATCGGTGGCGGGCGAGGGTCGCAGCTAGATAGCGCACCTCCCAATCCCACGCCCGGGTGGCAGAGCCGGCCGCAAGGGAAGAGGGAGGGGCGAGGTCGTGGACGAGGTCGAGGAGCCCGGGAGAGGCGGACGAGGCGGTGCGCCTGCCTCCGCCTCCCGGGCGAGGTCGTGGACGAGCTCGAGGCGCCGGGAAGAGGCGGGCGGGCGGCGGTTGTCTCCGCCTCGCCGGCGGTTCCTTTCTCTGGCAAGGTGTCCATACGGGGACGCACCCTTGCGAAGTTCTTCGCTGCTGCGCTGGCGCTGTCGCTGCCTCCGCTTCCAGCCCGTCGCGATGGCGATGGAGTCGGATCCGCCGAGACATCGAGGTTGCACATGAGGGGCTGGATCAGCGCACGCGAGTCCGCTGTATTCCCAGCCCCTAATGTGATGTATCTTGATCGTGGGTGGAAGACGTCGCCGCATCCACAACTCTGTCAAGGGGTTTACCCTCCATTTTAAGTTAATGGAGGGTGACCTCCTCCGCAAGGTCTTCGGGATCTTGGCACTGGCGAGGTGCTGCGTGATAGCTCCTCCGACAGCGACGATTCCTCCTCGAGCGAGAGTGGCGAGGAGGAGAGCGACAGCGACGATGAGGGTAGCGGCCCAGCTAGTTGCCGGGCGCCGCTCACAGCGCCACCGGCGAATTCCCCATCATCCGTGTCGCTGCCTTGAACTCCCCGGGTCGCCTCCTTGGGCGGCTGGGCGAGGGAGGCGGCGGAAGGGGAAGAGGGATGGCGACAAGGCCGCTCAAGTCGGAGTACGAGGGCGAGTGCCTCGACAGCGCCGACGCCCCGCCGCCTGCCTCGAGCCCCGCCTCGCGCCGCTGCTCCCGCTAAGCCTTCGGAGAGCCCCCGGATGTTCCCTTGGTGCCTTCTCGCACCTGTAGCTCACAGAGGCGCCCTTTTGCCCTTCCCGCCTCCTTAACCTACCTCCTCAAGATAGGGACAGAAAAGGGATTACGGCATCTTATCTTTTTAATTTGTAAGCCTTCGGGCCTTATCTGCATTTAAGAACTTGTAATCCTCTCTTTCAAGTTTTTCACTCTCCACGGACTGTATCCGAGAAGAATGTTTTTAATGAAAGAGGGATGTTTGAGAAAGGATGAAAGGCTTATCTGATACCGCAGCCCCCGGCAACTCTGGTTTGCCGTAGCCTCCGGCAACTCTAGTTTGCCGTAGCCCCCGGCGACTCTAGTTTCCCGCATCCCCCGGCAACTCAGGCTTGCCGGGGCTTAGATGCCGGCGCACCTTCTCTTCGTTGTTGTTTCAGTTCCGAGAACAATTTAGCTAGTGCTGCGATAAGTTATTTCTGTAATATACACTATCTTAGGCCATCGAATGCAATGTTATTTCCTTTACTCGATTTCTTCCCTTGTATGTTTTCACCCCACGCTTTCAGGAAACTTGCCGGTGCAGCACCTTGCCGCGAAAGTGCCGAAAAGGAACTTCAGCAGCCTGTCAAGGGGTCGCTACCGACAAGCAACCTTGTCGCGACTAGCCGCAGCTCACTTAATTTGTTGAGCGGACTCAAACAAAGTAAGGGCGCCACCATCACGATTTGGTTCCTCCGCGACAGGTTTTCCATACAAAGTACTATCGCTCGAGGAAGATAACTTGAAAATTTAAAACTGGTCGCTAAACTTAGCAACTTAGCTTTTCTGTTGTCCGCCTTCCGCAAGGCGACAGCCTCGAGCGACGCTTGTCGCCCACACCACTATCTCCTTCTCTCCCCGCTAACTTGTGGGTGGATGAACCTTCTTCTTGTTTGAGAAGAAAGAAGAGAAAAGAGTTGTGGAGCCTAATGGCTCATTATCGCCATCGCGGGCGGGTGCTGCACAAGATGTTAGTAAACACATGCATATTTGATTATGAAGGCATGTATTAACAAAAATGTGCGCAACCATAGGCTTTATCGATGCACGGGTCTGCGCGCTCGCTTTGTACAAAGGATTACATGCAACAGCTGCAAGACTTGTATTAAAGGTGGTTGCCGGAACGGTTCCGCAACCGCGCTTCATGGGTAAAACTTGCGAAGATGCTCTATGTTCCAGGAATTGCTCACCGAAAGCCGCCTTCGGTCTCAAGGCGGACAGCGCCGGGCCTAGTGACTCGCTTTACCCGATAAGGGTCTTCCCACTTCGACGCCAACTTGTTGGAATTCTTGGCGGATTGAACGCTACCAAGAACAAGGTCGCTTTCCTCAAGCTTCCGCATTAACTTTGCGGGCTATGGTAGCGACGCAAAGCTTGCTGGTAACGAGCAGCTCATACAAGAGCCTGAAGACGATCTTCCTCGAGGAGCAGCAAGATCATCTTGTCGCAGCTGCTCTTGCTCAAGCTCATCATAAGCGAGCACTCGAGGTGACCCAGATACGAGTTCCGTGGGGAGAACTGCCTCTGCCCGTAGACTAGAGAAAAGGGTGTCCGCCGCGGCTTGATTTGGCGCCGTCCGATCGACCAAAGAACCACCGCAGCCTCGATCCAGTTTCTTCCGCACTTGTGCAGCCCGTCGAAAGTTCTGGTCTTGATTCTCGCAGCACTTCAGATTTGCCCTTCTTCGCTGACCGCTGCTTCTCGGATGAGCAACGGAAGCAAAGCAGATCTTGGCGCCAAGATCTTGGGCGCATCGCATGAAGGTGCGATTGTGAACTGTGCCGTTGTCGGTGATGATCCGTTAGGAATCCCAAACGGCAAACAATTGACTCAAGAACTTGACGGCCGATCGTGGCTGTCACCTTCCTCACTGGTTCCACTTCCGCCACTTTGTGAACTTGTCGATTGCGACGCATAAGTATTCAAAGCCCCGACAGCTCGGGGAAGGGGCCGAGGATGTCGAGCCCCTGCATCGAGAAGGGCCAGGATAAAGGGATCGCCTCGAGAGCTTGAGCTGGCTGGTGTATCTGCCTTGAATGGAACCGCACGCTTCACACTTGGTTACTTGTGCAGCTTGCATCCGGAGGGCTTCGCCGAAGAAACCTTGCCGGAAAGCTTTGCGGCAAGTGCTTTGCGCCAATGTGGTGACCACATATGCCTCCGCGTATCTCCGCCAACAGCTTTCATCCATCTTCCCGCAAATACACTTCAATTTCACTCCGCTGAGTCTTCTTCGCAGTGATGTTGTCAACAAACTGGTACATACTTGACTGCCGGGCTACTTTTTCCGCTTCTTCTTGCTCTTCGAAGTTCTCATGTCTCAAGGAAATGGACGATCTATTGTGCCCATGTTGGAGCCTCGTGGCTCGGCCAACAAGGACTAAAGGCTCATCTATCACCGGGACCATCAGCTTCTACGGCAAGGACCTGCGGGTCCGCCGGAGCCGACGATCCCCGCTGCTTGCCGGAGCTAAGCTTGTCGGGAGCGCTTGCTTCAACGATACAAACTGCATGGTTTGTCTGAGCAGATCGCCTCGCTGATGTTGGCATTGGTTTTAGGGACCTTCTGGCGCGGCTTCGAGAGCTCACGAAAGTAGTCGCCGAAACCAATTTTCTTTCTTGCTCGTCCTCGTTGATGGTGTCACGGTTATTGAGTCAGCTTGAGCACAAAAATCCCTGGTTCCATTGTGTAACTTGGCGCGCACATTTGGAGAGGCCATCAGCTATATCATTCTCGCGCTCTTGAACGTGTTCCATTTGCGTGCCTTCAAAGTGCTCTTCCAGCTTCCTCACTTCATCGACGACGCTCCATCAACGGACTCGTAATCCTTGTTTACTTGGCGGACGGCAAGTTGCGAGTCCCCCGACAATGAGCTTCTTGATCCCAAGGTCCACCGCAATCCCGAGACCGCAAGCAAGCCTTCAGACTGCAGTATTATTTGTTGCTTGTTCCTTGGGAAAGTGCATTTGACTATGTATTTGAGGTGCTCTCCGGTGGGTGCGATAAGCAAGACGCCGCACCGGGCGCTTTGCAGCGAGAAGGCACCGCCAAAGTACATCAGCCATTCTTTATTCGCTTCTTGACGGGATGCTCGCTCCTAATCTCTTCATCCCCGCTACGCCCACTCTGCTATGAATTCTGCCAATGCCCTGCTCGATAGTTGAAGTGCTTTCAAACTTGAGACCAAAGCTTGACAGTTCTAGCGCCCACTCAACAATCCTGCTCGTTGCTTCGGATTTTGCAAAATCCTCTTCAGCCGAAAGCGAGTGACAACTGTTATCTCGCAGGCTTAAGTAATGGCGAGCTTTCGAGGCCATGAGCAGGCCGAAAGAAGCTTCGCACACCAGAGTACTCGATCTAGCCCCTCGCAGAAGGGAACCGACAGTACTCGGGCGCTGCACCATCTTCTTCCGATCTTGTCGCAACCTGCGCTGATCCGCTGCTGTCGGACCGGAGCTTGACGGCGAAGCCCCGCTTGTCGCTGGACGCACCTGCCTCGGCTGTCGGCTCATCATCCGCCTCCTCTCCGCTACTAACGCAGCACTAACCACTTGATTGGTCGCTGCTACATACAGCAGCAACTTCTCTTGTGGCTTAGGTGCGACAAGTATTGGAGTGGAGGACAGTATCTCTTCAAGTCTCTGCAGCGCAGCCTCCGCTTCGAGTCCATTTCATTGACCTGCTTTTTCAAAATCTTGAAAACGGCAGGCGCGCCAGCAGACTTTAGAGATGAACCGCCGAGGGCAGCCACGCAACCGCAAGCCTTCGACATCCTTGACGCGCTTTGGTGCTTCGATCTGCTCAATGGTCTTGATCTTGTCTGGATTGGCTTCAATTCCCCGCTGAGATACAAAGAACCCGAGAAGCTTGCCGAAGGGACTCCAAACACGCACTTCTCGTGGTTGAGCTTGAGGTTGATCTTGCGCAGGTTTGCAAACGCCTCATCCAAATCTTGAACCAAGGTTGTTTCGTTCTTGCTCTTGACCACTATATCATCCATGTAGGCTTCTACATTTCGTGTATCCGTGGTCCAAAAGCATCATGGACTACCCTTGCAAAGGTTGAACCAGCATTCTTCAAACCGAAAGGCATCCGTATAAAGCAAGACGCGCTACATGGTGTAATGAATGCGGTTTTCTTCATCCTCTTCTGCCATGAAGATCTGATGATATCCTGAATATGCATCAAGAAACGAAGCAGATCGTGATCCAGCCGTGGAGTCAACAATCTGGTCGATACGCTGCAAGGGAAATGGGTCCTTGGGACAAGCTTTATTAACATCCGTGAAGTCAATACAAAGTCTCCATTTCCCATTAGCCTCATGCATCACTCACCGGATTGGCCAACCACGTGGGGTGGAGGACCTCCGACAAGCCCCGCTGCTTCCAATTTCTTGATTTCTTCCGCTATGAACTTGGCGCCCACCGCTCGCTTCCTAACTTTTTGCTTGACGGGCCAAGCGTGAGGACAGACAGCTAGTGGTGCTCAATTACTTTCTGGAACGCCGGGATGTCGACGGTTGCCATGCAAACACATCGACATTCGCCGCAGAAAGCAACGAGCTCGCCTTCCTATTTAGGATCAAGCGTGGCACCGATGGTGAAGGTACCACCAAGCCGCCTCCTTGGCGGCACCTTCTTGGTCTTTGGCGGAGCTGCCATCGCCTTGTTGCACTTGTCGGTGGAGCTCGATGAAAGCGCCTCGACGGTAGCGCAGCACTCCAAAGAGGTGCGCTTGCCGGAGTGGGGCAACAAGGTTTTGCCGGACCTAGTGGTCTTCTTCTTCCCCGGAGCTTCAGCGTAAGTGGTTTGCTACCCATGCGGCTGCTGCATCCCGGTAATCTTTGTCGGCGCAGATAAGCGATCTTTCTTGTCGCCATGGACAGAAATGACGCTTATCGGGCCGAGCATCTTGAGTAGGTTGTATGCATAATGAGAGGCGCCATGAACTTGGCGAAGGCCGACGGCCAAGTATGCCATTGTAGGCAATGGGAAATCGGCGACGCCAAACATGACCTCTCGCTTCTGAAGTTGAGTCACGACTAATGTTACCGCAACGTGATCTTCCCTTTGGGCTTGCTCCTTCCTGGGTTGATTCCTTGAAAGTACCAGCTTTCTTCGAGCTCATTGCCGTGGATTTGAAGTTTCGGAGCACCGCAGAGGAGATCAAATTCAGGCCGCCTCTCGCCACAACCAGCATCTTTGTGACCTTGAGGTTGCGGATGGTTGGTGAGACCAACATCGGCAAACACCACCGCAGTGATGCGATCAGGTGATCCTCAATGTCAAAGATGATGGGCGTGCAGACCACTTCAGAGGTTTGCGGACTCTATGGACGGTTCTCGCTGATTGACCTCACGCGATCCATTGCTTGAGTTGGCGGTGCGAGGTATGCAGAGACGCACCACCATCGACGCAGGACCTCTGCTGCCTTTTGAAACTCATGCTCATCAGTCTCATTGTCTTCATCGCCCTCGCCATCTTCATCTTCATCTTCTTCCTTGTCGCGCCACGGGAGGTCTGTCTCCTTGCCGCTGCTTGGCCTTGCCGCAAGGCCCTCCCCGACCGGTCTCTTCTTACTTATCGCACCTGCACCTTCTTGGGCTTTCTCCTTGTCTCGCCGTCAGATTCAGCTTTCAGAGCTCAACAAGCTGCTCGACTTTCTTGCAGCTCGAGATCGTGGCCCTTGGTGCGTGGATTTTACAAGATCGCTTGTTGAGCTGCCAGTTTGTCGGCGGTCGTCACAGCTTACGGTCGGCGCTAACGGTAACCTCCTTGCCGGAGCCACCGCCTTGGCTTGTTGGCGCACCATCCTTGCCGGACTGCTCGACAACTAGTACTTCTTGGTTTTTCTTCCTCCTCGTTGTTCCGCCACGGCTATTTCTGCCGGGCGATCCCTCACCGCCGACTTCTTCTCCCACATTCTCTCCTCGAGTCTTCTTCCTTCTTCAGCTGGCACACTTGTCGGCCAGGGCATATAGCTCGCTGACGTTTTCACTTTACACATCGCCATCTCCTCTCTCATCCTGCGATTTCGCACATTCGATGGAACGCACCGACATCGGAGCAGGTGGACGCCTCGATGTTGTAGTGCACTGATCGAATCTCTCGATGAATTTGCGCAGAGACTCCCTTCCTTCGGGCAAGCAGGTGGAGATCACTCTCCTGGCCATGAGGCTTGTGGTCACCGTGAAGGCGCCAACAAACTGGTGGCACAAATCTGCCTAAGAAGAAATAGAGCCGTCCGGCAAGTGCATGAGCCAAGATCTCGACGCTTGGCTTGAGCACCAAGGGAAGTAGTTGGCGAGGATCTTGTCGCTCTCGCCCCCGCAGCTTGCACCGCGATGGTGTAGATGCCGAGGAACTCCGATGGATGTGTCCTGCCGCCGCATTTCTCCGCACGCCTGGTTTGAAGTTTTTCTTGTCGGGCCACCGGACTTGCCGCAGCTCACGAAAGTGAACGCAGGCAACCCACCGCAGATACGGCAAGTCGCCTGGTTCTTCGGGCGCATGCATATCGACAGGGCCCAACGCGCTGGTCGATTGACGGCGCGCTTTCTTCGGTGCTCGACACGGGTTCGAAGCGCCCTCTTCTTGTCGCTCCCAAGAACTTGGTATTGGTCGCGACGAGCTCATGGATCCGGACGACGCCGTGGAGTCGCCGCCGAGAGGGATCCGCGAGTCGGCGATCTTGGCCTTCGAAGGGGAGGTACGGGGTGCACTCGCAAGTCTGCCGCCATCGGCTCGCGCTTTGTCGCCTGCCGCGCCGCGGCGCTTTGTTGCCGCGGGCACGCTGTTGGCGGCCGGCGAGACTCTGAATTGTGGCCTCCATTCGCCGACCTTATCGGCCGCTGAGGGTAATCTAGCAATAATCGAGCTCGCCAAGGCTTCCGCTGGTGTGGTTATGCAACGGCGACGGAGCTAAGAACGGATGTGCTCGACTCCTAACCGTTAGAGGAGCAGCATCCCGCCTCAGCCGATCGCATTCCCACTCGCACCGCATGCCGGGTGCATGCGGTCTCGAGGGCCTTGGGATCCTCTAGCTTGGCCTTGATCCAAAGATCGATGGTGCCGCTGGTATCATGACGCTGTCTCCCGCGCATCCCGTGGACGGACGCGGTGCGATACGGACGCCGATGCTCGCGGCGCGTTGTCCTGGACCTGGCGACATCGTGGGCTTCTTCGACGACGCCGTCCCTCCGCTTAACGCTTCCCACCAGCCGACGGCTCCAGGGTGGTGGGTTCGACGCGGACGGCTCAGCTGCTGCCGAAGGCTTCTTCTTCGGCGCCATGTCGACGAAGATGTCGATGAAGTTGTTCGTGCGACCGCCGGACCGGGTTCACACAGCCTCGACGCCCCCTACCTGGCGCGCCAAAGATGCAGGGGGAGAGCTGATCGCGCCCCACGAGCACCTATGGGACCTGGGTCCCTTGTGGTTCGGAGGGGGGGCGGAGATTGCACAAAGAGCGGATCGAGGCGATGCACACGAGGGGGTTTTACCCAGCTTCGGAGCTCTCCAGAGAGATAATACTCCTACTGCTGCTTTGTGGATTATCTTGTGTTCTTGCTAGGGAGCAATGCTGGCTACAAGACCTAGCCCGAGTGTGATGAACTAAGCTGAGCTGGATCGAAACCAGCCGAACCTCCCCACGCTGCCCTCGGCCTCCTTTTATAGGCACAAGGGGTTACCACATGTGGCAAGTAGACAAGGTTACAATGGTAAAACCTAGGTTGGTACACCGCCAGTACAAAGGTACAAGAATCTATACCTAACTCGACGGCAAGGGACAAGGGTCATCAATGCCCGCCTAGTCGCCTCAACAAAGGTAACAGGACTGTCAGGCGCGCCGTCTGCCACGATGGTAGCTTGTCATTGCCGCCTCACACTACTCCCCGCTGGCTGCACAGCCCGCCGACACGCCAGAGCTTGGGAGAGCCCCTGGTGACACGCTACGGGTGAGCTGGAGCAGAGATGAAGAGAGGTCGCCCGCCTGCAGCGCTTTGCCGCGACAAGAACCTTGTCGCGCTTTGGGGGTTCAGCGCCATTAGCCTTCCCCAAGCTCCTCTTGCCGGGCCTTGTTTCCTTTGCGCCGAGTGTCCTTCCCAAGCAGCTCCTCTTGCCGGGTCTTGACTGCTTGTTTTTGAATGGCTCCAAGGAGCTATCGAGGATCTTGACGCCATCAGCCGGCTCGGCCAGTATATCAGAATCGTCTGGCAGACGAAGTTCGGGTACTAGGGTACCCTACCTAGTACAATCGACAGTTGTAATCCGAAGTTAGCAATCGTTGGTTTCAGCCCCCACGCATACAATCCGGGGGTGTTAGCGAAAAATATGCGTAATCACACTTGATCCAACGTCTTGGTCCATTAAGGAGGTGATCGCATGTCGAACCAGGCAACCGGACTATATAGCTATAACACTTTCGCTTAGCCATGGGAATTTAACGGTGGGGCTATTATGTAGCCCCTGGTACCTTCGTGTGCATCCGAATACGGGCGCGTGTGTACATGACCGGGAAACGGTCCTTCGTTAATGCGGAGGAATCCTAAAGATTCCGATAAGTCTTCAAGTGGTTGAACAGTCTCTCGCAGATCATGACAATTAGTTTTCGCTTTCATCGAGGTGCTCATCCGAATAACCAGGCACAATCGCAGAGTTCTCCTTGGGCCGCCTTAGCCGATAATAATGGAACATAAGGCGGCAAAACCAGGAGCCGGGAAAATCCAACATTTGACCAAAGACATGATTCGAAGCTGATGCATATAAGGCCAAACTCGTGACGCCAACACCCCAAAGGTATTCGGACTTTGTAATGTAAAATGGGCTGAAGAGCGCCTTTCATTATAAACCCTGTATTTGTGCACGCATCGGTCTGTCGTGGCGTAAATGCCAATAACGGTATCCTCTCGTGGGTATAGTACCCATGGATGTAAAACAACAAGAGGCAATATAAAAGGTTTACACAGGGGCTTAATCTAAAGAGAAACCTTTGAGTGGGGCCCTGTTGCACGTCTGCACCTTTATCTCCGTTGTGCCGTTTCCTTGAAGGGTATCGCACGCATTGTGTCTGTTAAAAAGAAAAACTCGTGTAAAAGAGTACGACGTAAGCGTGCGATGGATGATAAAAGTGTAAGGCGTTGTCCTGTAAATAAGGTCAGGCGAACGATGGGGTTTTATTAAATTTTTATAGCCCCTGGTGTCCTCTATGGATTATATATACGGGCGCTCGCTCATTTTTATCCGGCTGCCGGACTCGTCTAACCGTGTCCGTGGTCTTAACGACCAGTCATGCTTTTTGGTATCGGAGGCCGCTTAGAGTTCGGCCGCTAGAGCCGTCGCGTATTCCTCCGTGCGTGAAGAGTGCTCTGTGTTTTCATTAACAGTGATGACGCCACGTGGACCGGGCATCTTGAGTATATGGTAGGCATAGTGTGGTACTGTGTTGAAGTAGGCGAAGGCCGCTCTTCAAAGCAATGCGTGATAGCCGCTTCGGAAGGGTGCGATGGTGAAGAGTAGTTCTTCACTTCTGGAGTTGCCTGGGGAGCCGAATGTTACCTCCAGTACGACGGAGCCCCTGCCGTAGGCCTCAACGCCTGGTATCACCCCTTCAAAGGTGGTGTTGCTTTAGCTAATTCTTTATGGGTCTATCCCCATCCTGTGGACAGTGTCCGGGTATATTAAATTAAGACTACTGCCGCCATCCATGAGGACGTGGGTGAGATGGTATCCGTCGATTATTGGGTCAAGCACCAAGGCCTCTGATCCTCCGCGCCGAATACTGGTCAGGCAGTCCGTGTGATCGAAGGTGATCGGACAAGCCGACCAGTAGTTAGGTGTGGGTACGATGGTCTCTATAGCGTACGCATCTCTGAGCGCGTGTTCGTGCCTTCTCCCGGATGTGTGAGTCGCGTGGATCATGTTTACTGTTTTTACCTTTGGTGGAAATTTTTCATGTCCCCCAGTGTTCGGCTGGCGAGGCTCATCCTCTTCTTCACTTGGTGACTCCCTTTCCTTGTGTTTGGCGTTTAATTTGCCGGCCTGCTTGAAGACCCAGCATTCTCTATGAGTCTGGTTCGCAGGTTTGCTCTGGGTGCTATGAATTTGGCACACCTGTCCAGACTCGCTCGACCGGACGGTCCCTCTTTGCTGCCTTTAAATGGCTTCTTTTGCTGACCAGGTCGAGAGCTCCTGAATCCGGCGTTAACCGTTGTGTTGTCCGGGCTCTCTTCCTTGTTTTGACGCTTGTCTTTATTGCGACGTGGCTTCCCATTGCCATCCCTTGTTTCTGATGTGCTTGGGTCGCTGGTGCCTTTACGGGCCAACCAGCTATCTTCCCATGGGCAAAAGCGGGTCATAAGGCTTGTTAAGGCTGCCATTGTCCTCGGTTTTTCTTGGTCGAGGTGTCTGTCGAGCCACTTGTCGCGGATGCTGTGTTTGAAGGCCGCTAAGGCTTCGGCATCCGGATAATTGACAATTTGATTCTTCTTAGTGAGAAATCTATTCGAAAGCTTGCGGGCGGACTCTCCGGGCTGTTGTATTATGTGACTTAAATTGTCCGCATCCGGAGGCCGGACATAAGTCCCTTGAAAATTGGCCCTGAAAGTGTCCTCAAGTTCCTCCCAACTTCCAATTGAATTTTCGGGGAGGCTTTTCAACCAGTGTCGAGCTGGTCCCTTTAGCTTGAGGGGAAGGTATTTGATGGCGTCGAGGTCATCCTCGCGAGCCATGTGTATATGCAGGATAAAATCCTCGAACCAGACCCCTGGGTCTGTCCTTCCGTCGTATGCCTCTATGTTCACAGGTTTGAAACCCTGTGGAAATTCATGGTCCAGTACTTCTTCGGTGAAGCATAGGGGGTGGGCAGCCCCTCTATATCTGGACGTGATGTGGCATGCCGTCGGCTGTTGTTGTGTTCGGTCTTTATTCAGAACTGGTATCCGATCGGTATGATTGTTTTGGTGACCATAGTCCTGCGCCGGGGTCTGTCCTTTAGATCCGTAGACGGACCTAGCCGCACCGGCTTTCTTATCCAGGAGCTCGCGTAAGTCATGTGTGAGTCGTTAGCTGCTCTGTTCCGGTTATGAAGTGGTTTGTCCGGCCTCCTGGCCGTGTTGTTCTTTGGTGGAATGGCCTCGTCGTCGATTCCGCAGCAGCTTATGCTTTTGATAGCTCTTTTGTATGGTGATCGCCGCCGATCTTTCTTCAAAGGTTCAGCACTTTATTCCATCTGCGATTGAGTGTTTCCTGTGCGGCCTTTATACGTTGCTTCTGCTTCTTTAGACTTCTCGCAGTGGCCATAAGTCTTCTGTGGAGGTTATCACGTTCCGCGCGTGTGTCCGGAATGATGAATGCATCGTCATCCGGACTGTGTTCTTGTCCTGGGGCTGTTTGATGAACTAGTCGCTCAGGATCATTCTGATAGGGCGTCTGCTCCGAACAATGTTCGGCGTGACCTGGCTCGTCCTGCTCCATCGCTTGGTCTGTTTGGTCATTGTTGCCTTCGGAGTTGACTGGGATGTCGATCTTTCTGGCTCTCTTGTTGCTATTTTTACTATTGCTGGACTTGGAGCGGCGTCTGCGTCGTTGCTTTGGTTTTTGCCCGGGGGTTTTATCTTCCGGATTGTCGTCGTCGTCCTCCTTAGGCATGTCCACCATGTATATATCGTACGACGGGGTGTCTGTCCACCGCCCTATGAGCGGTGGTTCATGTTCTTCTCCTGCATCGCCGTCCATACAGTTGATGTTTTCGGAGTCGAAGTTGGGCACGTGGTTAATTCATCAATCGTGGCAATGAAATGGGTGGTGGGTGGGCAACGAATTCCTTCGTCGCCTGCTTCCCACTCGTGTCGGACATAGTTCAGCCAAGAGTCTCCTGTCAAAGAGAGAGATTTTAACGAGTTCAGCATGTTGCCAAAGGGCGAGTGCTGGAAGATATCTGCATCGATAAACTCCATTACCGGAGCCCAACCAGGCTCGACGGGCTCGGGAGCGCGCGGATTGGGGCCTACAACCGGATGCGAGTCCAGGGGTCCGGAGTCATGGGCTTCCTTAGAGGTGAGGCATGTGTTCGGCTCTACCGCCGATGAGTGTGCGACCGGCGGGGCGGGGTCCATCCACCCGTCCTTGGGCCATGCAGTCTACTCCGGATTTATGTCTGGGGCTGCTGCAGGGGTGATACCCGAGCATTATCCGACGGCAGGTCTAAGCCGTGCTCATCGTGACTGTCCGGCGCTCCTGGCACAGGACCAATGTCCGTCGAGGATCAAGTCTCCATGGATATCGGCCGTGTAGTTCAGGTTTACGAACCTGATCTGGTGGCCAGGGGTGTAGCTGTCGATCTGCTCCAGATGGCCACACGAATTGGCCCGCAGTGTGAAGCCGCTGAACATGAGGATCTGTCCGGGGAGAAAAGTCTCGCCCTGGACCGTGTCGTTGACGATTGAGGGAGCCATCAAGCCTTGTAGCGACGACACAGAGGAGCTCTCAATGAAAGCACCAATGTCGGGTGTCAAAACCGCGGATCTCGGTAGGGGTCCCGATCAGCGTTTTAGGTTGATGGTAACAGGAAGCAAGGGACACAATGTTTACCCAGGTTTGGGCCCTCTCGATGGAGGTAAAACCCTACTTCCTGCTTGATTAATATTGATGATATGAGTAGTACAAGAGTAGATCTACCACGAGATCATAGTGGCTAAACCCTAGAAGCTAGCCTATGATGATTATGATTGTAATTGTGATCGGCCTTCTAAGGACCAACCTCTCTGGTTTATATAGACACCGGAGAGGGCTAGGGTTTACGTGGAGTCGGTTACAAGGAAGGCAATATAATATCCGGATCGCCAAGCTAGTCTTCCACGCCAAGGAGAGTCCCATCCGGACACGGGACGGAGTCTTGAGTCTTGTATCTTCACGCTCTAATAGTCCGGACGAAGTATAGAGTCCGGTCATCCGGATACCCCTAATCCAGGACTCCCTCAGTCTTCGCATATAATGAAATCGTTTTCGTCGTCAGACGACATTTCCTATGTTCATAGGTGAAACATTAAACACTTATTAGTTATATATTAATTCAACTAATTAAACTAGTTCTATTAATTCAACTAGCTAGTTCAACTAATTAATTCAACTAAGAACTTAGTAAAAATATACATAAATAAAGTATAGCTCCTAATTCAACTAATTCAAAAATTACTAGTTCAACTAATTCAACTAATTCAACTAAACTAGTTCTATTAATTTTCTTACTAAAAGTTAAAGTAGCTAGTTCTATATACTAAAATTTTAATTAATGATCAAATCTCAAATACCTAAATTTAGTATATATTAATTCATCTAACATTAATATAAATTCATCTATAACTAAAATTTAAAAAACTAACTCATCTAACATTATCTAATTCTTATATAATCTAACATTTTGACATTAAACATTTGTGTGTGTGTTTGTGTGTGTGTGTGTGCGTGCGCGCGCGTGCGTGCGTGCGTGTGTGTGTGTGTGTGTGTGTGTGTGTGTGTGCAGGAGGCCACCGGCGAGCGGCAATCGATCTTACAGCCGGGGCGATTTATGGCGACGGGACGGCGACGATCGCGACGGGTCGGCCCGACGACGGGGCGGCGATAACGATAACGACGCGCCGACAGGTTGGGGCGGCGCGACGACGGGGACGGCGACGACGACGGTGACGGGCGCGGGCGACGATTTATTTATGATGCGCGAAAGACGGACGGGTTCATGACGACGGCGACGGGGCGGCGACGACGGTGACGGGCGGCGACGATGGCGACGGGGCGGCACGCGCGGGGACGGGGCGCGACGAAGATGGATGATAACTGAAAATTTTCGTAAGTGCTGGTTATATAGGGAAGGCCTTTAGTACCGGTTGGAGATGGGAACCGGTACTAAAGGTTAAATTTGGCCAGGCGAAGTGGCGGGAAGCGACCCCCTTTAGTACCGGCTCGTGGCTCCATCCGGTACTAAAGACCCAACCTTTAGTACCGTTTGAGCCACGAATCGGTACTAAAGGGGTGCGCTCCCATCCCGTGCTGCTCATTGTTTAATCCCACCTCGCCGAGCGAAGGGCAGCCGCACTGGTTTATAAACCCAGCCGCAGCTGCTCCTTCGAGCTCCTATATAATGCAGGCCTCGGGACTATTTTGTTGGCGCTAGTCACTGTGAGCCTCATTGGCCTTATGGGCCTGCATGTGCATGCCAAAGGCCGAGCAGGCCCAGTGGGCAGCGCGGAAATAATTTTTTTCATGTAGTTTTTTTCTTTTGTTGTTTATATATTTTCTTATATTTATTTGTGAGTAGTTTTTTGCTATATTTAGATTTTCTTATATTTAATATTAGTGTGTTTTATCATTATATTCATATTTGTAGTGATTTTTCAGTTCATTTTGTAGTGCTTTTCACTTTCACGGTGATTTAGCTCTGAAAACAAATCAATAAATGCATCGAAAATAGCAAATCATGTTAGAAAGGGTTGAAAGTTGATGACGTGGATTTGAATTGTGCATCTAAATGCAAAAAAAGTCCAGAGTTGTACTAAGTTATTAAAATATTGAATAGCCGGTGTACAGATGATTTTTCGTCTGAAACCCTGATACTTCCTAAGAAATTGTCCAGTTTGTACACGAAGTGCATCCAGTTGTTGCCGTAACCCTCTCTACTTTTTTGCACCTGCTATGCGGGTGAAATGATGATACCTTGCCAAGTTTCAACCTTTTGAGAGTTCATTTTGTACTGCTTTTCACTCTCACGGTGATTTAGCTCTGAAAACAAATCAGTAAATGCATCGAAAATAGCAAATTATGTCAGAAAGGGTTGAAAGTTGATGACATGGATTTGAATTTTTCATCTGAACGCAAAAAAAGTCTGGATTTGTACTAAGTTATTAAAATATTGAATAGCCGGTGTAACAGATGAGTTTTCGTCCTAAACCCTGATACTTCCTAAGAGATTGTTCAGTTTGTACAACGGCGCATCCAGTTTTGCCGAACCTCTCTACTTTTTTGCACATGCTATGTGGGTGAAATGATGATACCTTGCCAAGTTTTAACCTTTTCAGAGTTCATTTTGTAGTGCTTTTCACTTTCACGGTGATTTAGCTCTGAAAACAAATCAGTAAATGCATCGAAAATAGCAAATTATGTCAGAAAGGGTTGAAAGTTGATGACGTGGATTTGAATTGTGCATCTGAACGCAAAAAAGGTCCGGAGTTGTACTAAGTTATTAAAATATTGAATAGTCGGTGTAACAGATGAGTTTTCGTCCGAAACCCTTCCTAAGAGATTGTCCAGTTTGTACACGAAGTGCATCCAGTTTTTGCTGTAACCCTCTCTACTTTTTTGCACATGTTATGTGTGTGAAATGATGATACCTGTCCAAGTTTCAACCTTTTCAGAGTTCATTTTGTACAGCTTTTCACTCTCACGGTGATTTAGCTCTGAAAACAAATCAGTAAATGCATCGAAAATAGCAAATTATGTCAGAAAGGGTTGAAAGTTGATGACGTGGATTTGAATTGTGCATCTGAATGCAAAAAAAGTACGGAGTTGTACTAAGTTATTAAAATATTGAATAGCCGGTGTAACAGATGAGTTTTCGTCGGAACCCTGATACTTCCTAAGAGATTGTTCCATTTCTACACGAAGTGCATCCAGTTTTTGCCGTAATCCTCTCTATTTTTTTGCACATGCTATGCGAGTGAAATGATGATACCTTGCCAAGTTTCAACCTTTTCAGAGTTTATTTTGTAGTGCTTTTCACTTTCATGGTGATTTAGCTCTAAAAACAAATCAGTAAATGCATCGGAAATAGCAAATTATGTCAGAAAGGGTTGAAAGTTGATGACGTGGATTTGAATTGTGCATCTGAACGCAAAAAAAGTCCTGAGTTGTACTAAGTTATTAAAATATTGAATTGCCGGTGTAACAGATGAGTTTTCGTCCGAAACCATGATACTTCCTAAGAGATTGTCCAGTTCGAACCGGCTCTTATGTAAACATGTAAAAATATACATAAAATACATTGATCAGTACCGCCTTTGTCGGGTGGTAGGTGCGACATATGCCAACGGGTGGCTTATCATTGTGGGAGCCAATAAGACGTCGCCGGTGCCTGGAAAAGGGATGAGGCGAAGACATGCACGCCGGGCGAATCTTACCTCAGCTTCGGGCTCTCCGTGGAGATAACACCCTCACCGCTGCTCAAGGGGTCTCTCGGATAGTCACTAGGTGAACAAGTAGCTACAAGAGGCTCCTTGAGCTGTTTCGTGAGAGGAAGAAGAAGGGCACGGCTAGCTCTCCTCTTCCCTCTATGTGGTGTCTCAACTCTTAGAGATCCACCTTTGCATGGGTGCCCCGGGGTTTATAGGCCTACTTCCCAGTGGGTACATGGTAATCCGGCTGGGCACGGGCCCAGCCGCCGCTGTCTATGATCGTCCGCTTCCCGCGGCCACCGGGCCCGCTGACGGTGGGTCCCGACGGCTGCCGGCTTCTGGTCGACAAGCCGCCCCACCACCGGGGACCTTGTCGGGGCTGGTTATCGCTGCCTCACCTCGATGACGAGGGCTTTATCGAGAAGCATGGTTACAAGCAGCGCCGCTTGGCGGCGATCACCGTAGCCTTACCTCATCTTGTCTCCTTAATGAGGCACCTCCTTCGAGGGAGGGAGCAATCCGCTGCGGGAGCCGGCCATATCTCGAGCCGACCGAGGAGGCCCGCCGCCCGGGTCTCTCTTCGATCGAGGGGCCTGCCGCTCGCGCCCGTGGCCGACGACTTGTCGTGCGTGACGTCATGGTCAACATGGCAACAGTGTTGCGCCGGACGGGTGATGGCCGCCTGCACGGGCAGATCAGTGGCTATGCGCGCGCCCGGGATTCAGGGGTGGCAGGCTTCACTGTAGCCACGCCCCGTCTCATCGCCGTTATGTGGGTGCAAAGTTTGAGTGGGCGATCATGGCCGCCCGCTGAGGGGACCGGCTTCCTGGAGTCGGCCTTCTCGTGGTCGGCTTCTTGGAGTTGGCCCTCTTGTGGCCGGCTTCTTGTGAGTCGGCCTGAGGAACTGCCGGCTGAGAGAAGGCGGCCCCGCGTCTTGGATGCTTGAGGGCTCGATCGGCCCGTAATTTTTCAGAAGTACCAGGGGGAGCTGGCTAGGCTACCCGTGGTCATTTACTCTGACAGCCTTTCAGCAAAAATGCACTACAGCTACAGAGAAATACATCAAAAATACATTGATCATCAATGATCTCTTTGTGTACAATCTGAATTGTCAATATTAGTCCTCTCCGGTAGGAACCGGAGAAGACTCATATTGCGGCCACAAATTCTACACATAGAGTTCAATGAAGACCAAGTGGTTGTGATACTTTGAGAAGTAACATATTTAAGGTGGTAAAAACTCTTTTAGCGGAGCGAGGTGGGACTAAAAAACCGCTGTCAACTAGGAACCTCTAGTACCAGTTTGTGGCATGAACCGGTACTAAAGGTGCCGGTGGGCCCCCAGCCTAACCACAGCCTGCAACAACCACTTTAGTACCGGTACGTGGCTCGAACCGGTACTAAAGGGTCGCCACGAACCTGTACTAATGATCTCCGCCCCGTAGCCGTTTGGACCGGCACTAATGATCACATTGGTGCCTGTTTTTTTACAAATCGGGACTAATGTGCTTCACATTAGGCCCTTTTTCTACTAGTGCAAGGCAAGGACTTACCGCCATGGACGATGCGCTCTGGTGGAGTTCTGTAGTCGCTCCGATGGTAGCCGCCGTCTTGGATCATCATGCATTCGCTCTGGTGGTCGCCGTCACCGGTGTGAGCGGGGAAAAGGGAGATGAGGGTAATTTATGACAACACTTCGGGAAATAACCGCGCTCGAGACCAGCATCCACGCAGTGCAACCGCCCGCCCACGCAGTTTAGGGTTAAAACCGCCGGGCTCGACTCCACAAAACGGCCGATTTATGCTCGATGCAGGCCCAATGGTGCTTTAAAGTTTGTGCTATGCAGGCACAACAGTGAATGCAGGTACCTAAACGAGCCAAAGAGAGGACGAGAAGCTCGATCAGCTTCCTACCCAGAAGAGCCGGCAGCTAGGAGCCGGCTTTGAGTAGATGTGCCGTCTTTGGAAGGTTTGGCGGCTTGAAGGCAAGGACCGGACGACACGCGAGTCGAGTCCTACGCAGCACCGCCGCTTCCGCTTCTTCGCGCCCACATGGCAATCGCCGGGAAGGCCTCGCCACCACGCGCTGACAGACGCCGCCGCAGGCCAGGGCCCGCCACTCCTAGGCCTCGGCCCATGTGCAGATCTTCTGTGGCCTGATCGGACCGCCCACCTTCCCGCGGCGGTTTCAACACGCCTTTAGGGCGCGATAATCGCGGGACGTGGGGGAGTGGGCGCAGGTAATCCCATCGCCCCCACGCCGCTTCCTCGGCTCACCGACGATCCTATAAGTAGGGGGGCGAGGGAGACGCCGCACGCCGCTTCGCGCCTCCACCCTTTCTTCATCTTCCTTCTCCTTTCCTCGCTCCCATGGCGATGTCCAGTTCTTGGGATGGCTCCAACGTTCATGAGGACCACGTCGACTGGCTCGGCAAGACGCGGCGGCTGCCGGGCGCTGGTTACGCAGCGGATTCGCCTCGCCGGAGAGGCAGAGGTCTCGCCGGCGCCGAGGAGGACGAAGCGGGTGATCTTTTCGCCACACCGCGCAAGAATCTCGCTCGCCGTGCGAGCGGTTCTTCCGCGCTTCGAGTTTTATCATCTTCACCGCATCACCACCCCCAATACTCGTGATGATGCTTTCGCCTTCGCTACTCGCGGCGGTTTTCTGGCGCCCTTCCCACCTCGAGCTCGGGGAGTTCTTCCAATGCAAACTCAGCACCGTTTCCGCGCGCGTGTTAGCCAGGCGGGCGCCGCAGATCGCCATGTGGAGGTCAGCCGACAACAACCTGCTTCGCTTATCCGCTGATCCGGTCGGTGAAGCTCGCAGCAATCATACTTACGTGAAGAACGCCGCCGCAAGGCGATTTCACAATCTGCTACCACGACGGGCCCGCCGGCCGGGCGGCAGCCTTCATGGGCTACCGAGCCAGACGCTGCCTCGGCCGGGCGCCTGCCATTGCCGCCTGCTCCGGTGATGGTCCATCCGAGGCCTGGTCAGGGCCGACTTGGTGGCCGCTGTGGGAGCGCCGGTACTCCGCCCCAAGGCCGGCCTCATATGATCTGTCAAATGAGCAACCGCTTCGACCTGAGCCGGCTGAGCACCAAGGAGATGCCTCATGATGAGGTATCTTACATGGTGAACTACATCTCCAACTGCAAGCTCGCCGAGGAATGGCGGTACGGCAAGGGGCCGTATTCTCGAGCTGATCCTCCGCCCATGGTAAGTTTCTCTTTTCTTCTTCCCTTGTTGTCGGGTTCACAATGACCGACTCTTGACTTGGGGGCTTGTTTTTAACAGAGCCCCTTTCAACCGGGCGCCGGGGCGCAGGCTGAGCGCCAGCCCGCCCGACCGGGCGAGGTGGGACGACGCCGACGATCCGGATTTGGGGCGGTTGCCATGGACGACACCGCCGTGGGAGGAGGCGGTGAGGCGGGCGGCCCCGAGCTGGGGCCGGCTGGGATCGCCGACGATGACGGTCAAGTCCTCTTCGCGTCGGCCGGCGCCTCGATCGCCGTATGCGGTCCATCCGTCGCGCCGGCTGCTCGGGGCGGCACGCAGAAATGCCGAGGTGCGTCGACTCTCTTCGGCAGTCGGCCGAAGAAACCCAAGAGTCTCAGCGGCAGCCACCAAGCGGGACGAGGCGGCCGCGACATGCCCGCTCCGCAAGGTGGTGAAGCAGCCGCAGTGGTTTTCGTAAGTATCGATTTTCCACACCTTTCTTTTCTTCTCTTTGCTGACATTCTTGTAAGCCCTTCTTCTTGACTTGTTAAACAGTAGCCACTCTCTCTCGAAGGGATCCCCCGCCCATAGTCGGAACGGCGGGAGGGTCTACAAGCTCTGTCACAGGATCCCCGCGCCGATCTCCTGGAGGCGACGGAGCGTAACGCGCGAGAGGGGCGGGAGGAGCGGGAGGCGGAGGAAAGGAGGGCGGCTCGGGAGGCGACGAGGAGTCGGGCCATGCAGCAGAAGCGCGCCAAGGCTCAGAAGAGACCGAGGCCATGGAGAGGGAGGCGGAGGTCACAACGAACCAACCTCCGCAGCTCGCCATCCCCTTCGCGCCGTGGGCCCCGAGATCCCAAAGGTTTCCATCGGAGGAAGCCGACCGCACCGCCGGTGATGGAGAGTAGGAGGACGACGTGATCATCTCGAAGATGCGCTACAGTCCGGCGCCGATCGAACGGGCTAAGGCGCCGTTCGCCGGCCGCTTCCGAGCAGCCGGGCCGAGGCGAAGCCGCAGCGGGGCGGATCTTAGGAGTTCGGCCGCCGCCAAGGCATCGCAGGGGAGGCGACCTCGGCCGGCCGCAGAAGGTCGCGGGAGCCAGCTCGACGGCTCAGATCCGAGGCGCCAGCGCCAAGACGCTCTGAGGGACACCCGCCGTGGGACGGCTTGAGCTGAACGCGGCGCGCAGGAGGTCCGGAGCGGCTTCGTGCCCAGCCGACTCGCTGAAGCAGATAATCAAGAATTCTTACGACGCTGGCGGTCATCCGGTGAGTCCTCTAGCTTTGGTCGATTGCTTTGATTTCTTCCGGGGCGGCTGCTGCACCCACTGGTAGTCCCCGAAGTTCGAGTCGGCCGAGCAGCGGCTTGGAACTTCTAGTAGGCTTCAATTGCTATCTTATTCTTATTCGCACTCTCCGCCCTGTTTCCAAAGAATATCATAATCTCCGCACGGCTGCTTTTCAACTCCTGTGCTCAGAGCTGAACCGTAAGACCGCCGATCCGACCGACAGTCGAGGTGCTTTCTTTTTATCTTACGTATGCGGCGCAACAACACTCCATCGGGTGTAGTCCCCGAGAATTGGCCGATCGCTGAAAGCACCGGTCGAATCTTCCCCGACGACTTCTTCCTTATTGCTTTTTTCCTTTCTTCATGTCCGCAGGGGCCAACACCGACTTGAGGGAGCAGCTAAGCGGAATCCAGACCGCCCTTCGTGCCAAGGAAGCCGAAAGGCATGCCTTGGCCCAGGAACGCGACCGCCTGGCCAAGAGGCTGGCTGACCAGGAGGAGAGCCACAAGGCGGCCCTTAAGAAGGTGCAGGACAGCGAGGCCGCCCTTAAGGCCGAGTGTCGGTGTCAAAACCGGCGGATCTCGGGTAGGGGGTCCCGAACTATGCGCCTAGGCGGATGGTAACAGAGACAAGGACACGATGTTTTTACCTGTGTTCGGGCCCTCTCGATGGAGGTAATACCCTACTCCTCGCTGATTAATATTGATGATATTGGTAGTACAAGAGTAGATCTACCACGAGATCAAGGAGGCTAAACCCTAGAAGCTAGCCTATGGTATGATTGTTGTTCGCCCCACGGACTAAAACCCTCGGTTTATATAGACACCCGATAGGGTTAGGGGTTACAGTAGTCGGTTACAATGGTAGGATATCTACATATCCAGACGCTAAGCTTGCCTTCCACGCCAAGGAAAGTCCCATCCAACAAGGGACTAAGTCTTCGCCTTGTATCTTCATAGTCTTGGAGTCCGCTAAAGATGATAGTTCGCTATCCGGACACTTCCCTAGTCCAGACTCCTCAAGAGTCTCCCTAATCAGGCTTCAATGACGATTTAGTCCGGGCGCATATTGTCTTCGGCATTGTAAGGCGGTTCCTCCTCCAATACTTCATAGAAGGTTTTGAACACAAGGATAGTGTCCGCTCGCAAAACAAGTTCCACATACCACCGTGAGAGAGTAATTTTGCACAGACCGCTGACGATTCCGCGGGCGTGACATCACACCACGGCCAAGCCTTTATACTAATCGCTTTTTTACTCGTCCTGCCTTAGCGCATGCTTAGCGAGGTGGTTTCTGGCACGCCTTATCAAAGCGGAGATCGTGGCCCTTATTCTGGGATTCCCATCAATACGGACGTGGTAACCCAACCGCGTCCGCTGGCACGCCTCTATTGAAGGCGAGTCCCAATCGACCACGGGAGGGCTCTTGGTATTCAACCTCTTTATAATGACACCAAGGCCCTCTTCTTTTTACACCTCCATCGAAGTTCGCCTCAAGGCTTCGAAGTTCTAACACCCAAAGCTTCAGATTTAGGCGCCGACCTTCGGACGATGTCCGCTCCGACCAGCTCGCCGATGGATGTCTTCTTCCGTCATGTAAGAAGATGTGCTAAAGTTGCGAGACGCCTGTGTATCTAACCGCCGAGATCTCGTGATAGGCTGCCCGCCTCCCAGGCAGGTCATTCCACTCCCGAGCCCGGCGAGAGCGTGGTGTTCGTGGTCTCACCTCCTTCGGGTTTAGGCTTCCTGACGGATCCCTTTAAAGGGAGCTCATGTTTTATTATGGGCTGGATTTATGACTTGAACTGAGTCCATCCTCCATATCTCGCCATTCATTGTCATATGTGAGGCCTTCCTCCATATTACCCTCACTTTGATTGTGGCTCAAGACCTTCAAGGTGGAGCTGAAGATGATCGAGGGGCAACAAGCAGAAAGTGAGGGGGGTGGTCATAAGCAAGTGTGTTGATGCTCCGTGGCCCGAGGGCTCTTTTTAGGAGGAGCTTGGTTTGTGGCAACGGGAGTGGTTTTATATCACCGCCCCCTGGGGCACCAAATGGGTGGCGCCACCCGCCTTCGGCCAGTCCACCATAGCGGCTGGCATCATGGGTCAACCGGGCTCGACTGAGCCGCCCAAGGACGCTCCTGCACAGTACGTCATCTTCGAGACCTCCAAGAAAGAGAGATCAATCTGGTCGCAGTGGCGCAGGTTATGTTGATTCGCGCCTTCTGCCCTGAAACGCCGCCTCCGGTCTGTGGGAATTTAATCCGAGGGACCACGAGCTCTCCAACATTTTATGGGCACGACGCCTGGGGAGATGTATAAACTGTTCTTCGATCACAAGAGAAGTGTCCGACCTGACCGAGGACGCAGGACTAAGATGCAATCGCCTGTGATACTCAAGTAAGTAGTCTTGTACCTGACAGGCTGTCTGCTCATTTATCATAAACTTGCCCTTAAGGGAGTTGTTTTTTGAACAGAGTGGATAGCCAAGGCAAAGTTAATAAGGTGTCCGCTCCTCCTGCAGAGACCACGCCGGATCCCTGGCTGGCCAAGATGTTGAAGGTCCGCGCCTTTTAAAGAAGGCGAAGGGGGAGCAGGAAGCAACCGCCTCCACGAAGGAGGCTTTCGAGGAAGGGGATCAAAAGTCCCACCTCCAAGGAGAGAAGAGGACCGCCTGGAAGATCCGGAGGTCAAGGCCTCAAAGAGGGAAAGAAATCTTCGCCGAGAGTCCGCGCGCGAAGTACCCCTAGCCGCACTATTTCCCTAAGGGATCAGCCTCCAACGAGCCGTAAGTAAAAAAATAAGGGTCTTGTAATAAGGGACATCCTCAGATTTATTTCAAGATAACCAAATTATACCTGTAGTTCGGATCTCAAATTTTCTCAGCAGAGCTCGCTCTCGGGGATCTTCTTCCGAGATGATGGAGAGCGAACGCCCACACCCGCCGCACGCACTACATGCGAGGCGGACGACCACCAGTGTGTCGCCGCGAGGGTTTCCCTGAACCGGCGGGCCGGAGGGTCCGCGCCAATCGGGCGGCGGTCGGAGGAGTCAAGGATCTCGCCGGGCGAAGCGGTTATCTCGTAAGATCACCGTGGCGCTAATGGGTATGGTGATTGAATAATTGCATCCGCTGAGAGCGGATTAGCGCATGAAGCCGCTTTAAGCTTATCGACGGGGTTCGAGGTACGCAAAAATGATGTACCTTCTCGATGCTTATGCATATAGAATGCGCTCAGAGTAGATAGTAGCCCGAGACTCGGTATGTTGTCCAAATTGACAGCGCGTCGAGGATCATAATCTCGCTATAACATATCGCCGCCCTAAATAGGTGGCGGGCGTCCGTACATGCCGACTTGATGAATTTGCCGAACTAAAGCGGTAACTTGACGAGGTGGATGCGACATCGCGCTTGTCAATAAGCGGTTTGACGAGTCACAGGGTATGCGATTTCTTCGCGGACGCTTGGTAAGGGAGCTTGACGCTGTGTTTTACTACTTGTATGCTTAATGCAGTGGTGTCTTGCTCTTTGTGGAGGAGCTATGGCGGAACTCGCCTCGAGCTAAAGAGCAAGCCAAATAGTAATGCGTCGCTTAAGGGCGCCAAGAGCTAAAAGTTCTAACGGGCTGCT